>CABHPQ010156826.1:29190-46730 GCA_902168405.1 Peromyscus aztecus | reverse complement strand
GAGAGAGAGAGAGAGAGAGAGAGAGAGAGAGAGAGAGAGAGAGGGAGGGAGGAAGGAAGGAAGGAAGGAAGGAAGGAAGGAAGGAAGGAAGGAAGGAAGGAAGGAAGGAAGGAAGGAAGGAAGGAATGATGATGTTGGAAATATTTGAGATATATTCTGTATTTCAATGAAGAGCACATATTTAAGTGAATCTTGACCTATGTGCTGTAGTAATGAGGTTTCATTGTTCAGCTCATTACTGCTGGATGGTCTGCGTTTGATTGTGGGCTGTGCTTTGGAGTGTTTTCTGGGGTGAAGGGCATCCTGAGCCCTTGTATTCGCCAACATCTGGATGAGCAGGAATTGCTGCTTTACTCCCCTTGGTGATTTCTGAATACAGATAGAGCCTGTTTCTGATTTCCTCACAGTAATAACAGTGTCCCAGCTTCCCCTACAAGGAGAGTGTGCACATTTAAAAAGGAAAAGAAAAAGAAAAAGAAAAAGAGAGAGAAGAAGTAACCAAGGAAGAAAAAAAGCATCCCAATGGCAGCAGGAGGCAAAGGCAGGAGGGAAGGGCACAGGGGCAGGGGATTTGCTGATGGGATGCTTCCTTGTGGGTTTCAAACACTGGTGAAGGGAATCTCCTCTATCTGAGTGTATAACAGAGCAGCACCAATTTGATTAGACACCTTGACCTTTAGTTGTCAACCAAGAATCACCGAGTCAGCAAGTAGTACACAGACGTCATTGAATGAATTTGGCCTTAAGCATAGACCCTTGCATTCTGCAGGTCCCTTTTTCTGCATGATGGTTTTCTACTGCTTCCACTATTGAAACCATCTCAGTGCTGTTACAGACCTTCTTTAGAAGTGTCTGCGTTCTGTTTTTCAAGGGTTGGCTATAATAATGATGTTTTCCTGTTTCCCAGCAGAGTCCACCAGTAAACAATGAACACAGCTCTTCTTTAGGCACATCATGGTATCTCGGGTCAGGTATTGCAGGTCAGCACTACTTGCTGCAAAGGAAAGATCCTGGGTAAAGTTAGGGATGCTGATGCATATACATGCCTCAGACTCTATTTGCTTCGGTGGTCCTTCTTTCAGTTGGCTGAAATCTCACTGCCTTATCATTGTATTCTGGGTCAATATCTCTCCCCATCATTACCATGATGTAATTCCACCTGCTGCTCAAGTACTTTCTTTCTGAGATGCTTGTGCTCCTCCACTGTAGGCTAGTGATCTGCATTTCATATTTATTGCACCTGCAAAAGCATGCTTCTTCCTGTCTAGCTGGATCCCCTTAGTTCTCCTCATCCTCCATATCTCCTCTGGCACATGGTTCTCTTTATACTTGTTTGATTTAAATGCTGCTGTGAGATGTCTTTCTGTTTGTTGTGAAGGTGTGTTGCTCTGATTGGTTGGTAAATAAAGCTGTTTTGGCCTATGGCAAGGCAGCTTAGAGGCAGGCAGGAAATACAAGCAGTTTTACCAAAGACATGAGACAAGAAGTTATGACACCATTCATTCCCCAAAGTACATCAGGAGAGAGAAAAAAAAATGAAACTGTGTGATTTAAATGATGAAGTGATTATAGGAAAGACTCAGAGTGGCACACAATTTGATAAAGCCTGCACAGCAGGAGCCCTAAAGAACAACCCCATTTAGGAACAGCCACAACACATTTTGCATGCCCTTTGCAAAATTCAAAGTCAGATGGTAAGATATGGTAAATAAAGGGATGACTGATATCCCTAATCTATTAAAAAGCTTTTAAAATTGATAAGGAAGTAAGTACAGACAAAAAAGTGGTTCAAAGAAAAATTAATATGCATTATCCTTGAACACTGGATGCATACTTAACTTGGCCTCCAATGACAAAAACATGGCCACCCTGACATGGACAAGCTGGATGATCCACTTGGCTAATGATGCTGAAGAGAACTCTTGTGCCTGTTACATTACTGGAGAAGATGCAAAATGGATAGCCCTGGCGAACTTGAGTGTTACATAGACACATGCTGTTGGATTGAGCAGTCCTGCTTTGAGAATTCCATCCCCAGGGTGCATCTTCAGAAATAAAACGGAATGAACATAATACAAAAATATGCAATCAAATATCCATCAATAAAGGATGGCTGAGAACATTAGAATGTAGTTTTAACACACAGAAAAGTAATTTTCATGTACAGATATGGAGTTGTTTGTTGGGCATATTTTAATTTAAGATACAAGACATTTTAAAGTATATATACTATACCATCTGTCACTTTTTGTGTAAAAAGAAGAAAGAATATATTCACATATACATCTATGAATAAGTTTGACATAAAACATTATTATATATTTATAAAATAAATAAATTAGACACCTTATCTCTACTGGACATGAGTTAGTCAGACATTGCATGGGTTAAGTGGCACAGTACGAACCATAACTCTTCTTCTTGATCATAAACACTAGAAATTAAGTCGAACAGCTCCCCAGTTCCATATTAGGGTTCAGTTGTCATCATGGAGTACACCTAGGTCAGTCTGTCAGTCACCACCAAGATTTTTATAGGACAGTTGGTCTCATTTCTCCAGCAAATCAGTGATGGAGGAGCCACAATGACATAGGGGATCCTGTTCTAATTAAATGTAACTGAAGACAACTAACAATCTCAAGGACCACACTTAAAAAATGAAGCAGCAGGTATTGAGAACAGTTCTTCAGTGCTGGTCCCTTGTGGCAAGAGTCTGCTTGACTATGAGATATGATGATACTGAAGATTCCCCTGGCTGTGGCTGAAGTGAATCAATAGCAGAGATTTCTTACATCATGCACCAAGGAAGTTGGGGAGAAAGTGGATAGAAAGGAGAAGCAAATAAATAGCAGTTCAGACCAATTTGAGAATACAGCCATTCATATTTTCTAAATGTTGTTACATGCATAGGTTCACATAAAGATAAAAGAAAACCAGAAAGGAAGACTAGCCCAAGAAGCCAGTGTGAAAATGAGAATGATCTTGTACAAAGCAAACCAACCAACCAAGCATAAAACATCAATGGCTTACACGGTGAGTCCTGCAGGGCTGAGATGAGCATAGGCATTTCTTCTCCACAGGCTGTGTCTCTGGCCTGGGATGAATGAATAGACACTCACTGGAGACTACCCTTCCTCACAAGAAACAGGGACTCCGGAGGAAGTGATCAGGAACACGTAATTCTTCACTCATCTGATCTGAGGAGTGGCACAGTTGTTTTTCCAGGGTTCTGATCTCTAAGGCAAGATGCACAGTCAAGCCCAACTGGGGTCAGCAGATCAGAGAATGGTCCAAGGAGCTGCTGTGGATGTTCAGCTAGGGGTGTGGATCTGGAAAAGGCAAAGAAGTAAGCAACAATGGATCATAGCTATAAAAATCAGATTCTGGCCATGCTTTCAGTTGAGTTAAGGAAGAAATACAGACAGTTGGATGTAGGATTCTGGACTGCATAGAAGTGCTTGTAATGTTACACAAATTTTAATATTAATTTACTATTGCTTTCCCTGAGTTACCATGCTATTTTAGTATTAAACATCGAGAAAACATATTGATAAGATTAATCATGGATATTTTCCAAATCCTGAGTAGAAATGTGTAAAGACGTTTATATAAAATAGCAGAATTCAGATAAAATAGAGATAGATCTGTGGGTAATTTTTTTAAACCTAATTGATTCCACAGGATGGTTTCAATCCTACTTTATATTTCTCTTTGCTGATCCAGCAAAGTGGCAAACAGCGAAATAGCCAAGAATCTTAGACTCAGAAGGACCAGAGGTTCATCTGGTCCCAATTCTTGCTTGCTCCAAAAATTCCTTTGACAATGTCTGTGCAGATGGCCTTCCAGACACTGCATGTCCACATTTGACAGAAAGACCCACTGTTTTCAAAGTACCCATTGAGCACTGGGATTGCTTCCAGCACTATGAAACCCTTGCTGGTATCTTGGGAATAGTGATGCATGTGGAACGTTTTATCTTTGTCTACTGCAAGAACAACCATTCTTTGAAAGACATATGACTCTCACCAACATCCTGTAAGTCCTTCAGTACAGGTCATAGTTTCAGACCTAACATCCTGACATATGGCTTATTTAGGGTTAATGTTTATTCTTAGGCTTAGCTATACATTGAAATCATCTGGAAGAAACATGACAGCAGGGAATCTCATATATGACAGTGGTTTGTTCTAGGTTTCAGAATTCTTGAAAATTTTCAGGTGACATTATATTACATTCAGACTTTAGAACATTTAGTATGGGGATTTGAACCATTTAAGGTAAATGATAATTCCTTTAACCACACCCTCTTCCCTGATTAGAAGGTGTCTTCCTAGTGGTTGTGTGCTGGAAATTTAATTTTCAAACACATATAATCAAGGGATGGTGGCCTGACAGTATCAGTGGCTTTCTAAGTAGACACATGTGAGGCCCACTGCTATGTGATGATGTGGCCAGAGATTCTCACCAGATATTTCTATTTGCTAGCCTCTAGAATCTTCAGCTGAACAACCCTCTGTACATTATGTGCTTCAGTTTCTTAAGCATTTTGCCACAGTAGTGGAAAATAGACTAAGCCAGGGTTGATTGTTCTGCTACAATGTTGAACCAAGATGGAGATTCTCTGAGTTAAGGGTACAGTAGTGGTCAGCGCTTACTATGTCAACGTATGGAGCATGTTTGAATAGCATTAAATACCTACACTACATAAAATTCCATTATTTATAAATTACCCAGTATGTGGTATTCAATAATAGCCACCAGAAACTACCTAAAGACAACCTGTCTTTTCAGATTCTAATTTGTTACTAACTTAAAGTTGTTCAGAATGGTGAGTCAAATCACAGAGAAAAGGGTTCGTTCAAATGATGTAAATGGTAATTTATAGATATTTGGAGAAATAAATGTGAAATAATAACACAGGCATTCATAAATTGCATATTTGGTGTCTTCCTGAATAATCAAATAGTTGTGCTGATATAACTACATGGAAACTCAGATTCTCAAAACAAGCATCTATCAGAATCAATCCTGAGCTTGGTAGCTTTTTTCTACCCCCAGCTTTAGAATCTGTGATTCAGGTGGCTGAGGGTTGAGCACAACTTGCATTTTGAGTTTGTCCCATAGCAGTTGCTCATCTAGAGGCCACTCTCTGAGGACACTGGTTGACTCATTTTGGGTTATTGATTATTCTTTCTTATGCCATCTGTTTTCTCTACAGTAGCATTCCAGAAAGTTGAGTTTGTCCCATAGCAGTTGCTCATCTAGAGGCCACTCTCTGAGGACACTGGTTGACTCATTTTGGCTTATTGATTATTCTTTCTTGTGCCATCTGTTTTCTCTACAGTAGCATTCCAGAAAGTTCTACTGGAATAAGAAGTTGTAGATGCACTAGATCCCTATGTCTGGCCCGCTGGGCCACTCTACTATAGTCCTCCTTCTTGTCATGTTTATTCACATGGTGACTAAAGTTTCCAAGAAGCATCAATTGCTCTGCTCAGTTAATTTCACATGAAGAGTTAGTACTACGGTTTAGATGTGATTGGTCTTCCAAGAGCTCTTCTATTGGACTCTTGGTCCCAGTGAGGTAACATTGAAGGTGGGACTTAATGGAATGCAATTAGAACATTTGGTCATTGCCTTCAGGAAATATTTATGTAGTTCTCACATGATCTGTTAGTCCTCTCAAGAATCACTTGCTATAAGACATAAAATATCCCCTTCCATGGTCTGTGCATATTCCTAGCTTGCCAAGTTATTTTCCCCTTTGTGCATGTTTCTACCATGACGACTTAAGTCATGTGACGACAACCAGAGAGCTCATTCCACAGCCAGCAATACATTATTTGGAAAGTCAACCTCACAATTGTAAGGAAGTAAATCCCTTTTCATAACATAGAATCCAGCTTCTGGGATTTTGTTACAGCAACAATAAATTGACTGATACATTAAATAGGCTTGATTTGACCAGATATTTATTCAGCCACACAAAGGACAAAGAACAGCAGTTTTTGAACTTGATAGGACATTTTAAGAACTCAGGCTGCTTCCAGGGCTAGATTCAGAAACTCAGTGGGAAGATTCAGCAGTCTGTGCTTTAAAAACAGGGGATGGTGGTGGTGCAAATGTGGTTGTTAAACAATGAAGTTGACAATCCAGCTACACAAGAATCATGTTTGGTGTTCAGTAAACCTTGTTTTCCTTTATCTTACTTCGCAGGCCACATCAGACTGATAGTAACAATTACAGAAACAGAATCGTATAAACACACACCACCCATTTGCACTTCTTCAAACTTCAATTTGTACAGGCCCTAATTGCCTAAAATGAGCTATTTAAAATATATAAAGTAGATATATCTCTGAGACCATATTACACTTATTAACAAATTTCCATATAGTCCATGGTTGAAACCTTATATAAACATCCTGGCTTGGGTTCACAATTGTGAAATCCACAGGGTCACATTGGCGATGAAATACTCCACAACATCCATGGCCACGAACATCTGGTGTGCAATTTCACATAAACACATTTGACTTTGATGAAACTGAAACTATGAAATTTAAACAAAATGGTGTTAAGGTTGAATCCCAAAAGGGAAAGAAAGGCACTTGGGTTTCTGTTTTTCCTTTTTTGAAACCCAGGTGCACGTTAAAGTTACTGCCAGGACACACACTTGTGTAATTTGGCTCTAGAGCACATTTTCCCGTCTAACGGCATCAAACTGGCTACATCAAAATAACCACAGGTCTCAAGCAGAGATGGGTAAATCCCAAACTTCCAACTGAAGAAAAAGGAAGGAAGTGGCCTGGGCGGCTAGTCACATGCCCCATCCTAGCAGAACCTTCTACTTGATGTCAGTGGAAACATTCAAGGGCAGCATTGTCTTCTCCTTCAGATTGAATTACTTAGTCAATCAATTCAGGAACTTCATTCACAGAGATATCTATCTCAGATGCTGTAAGGAACCAGATGCCAAAAATCTCTTTTCATCTTTTTTCTTATAAAATAGCTTTTTTTAATTAAAAAAAAGATGGGTATGCACATCTTTTGGGGATGCTTTAGTGTATATTATTCAAGGATGAAATAATGTGATGAGGTTCTTTGAGATGCACTTTTTTCCTAAAAGGATATATCCTCAATTATAAAATGTTCAAAAGTGAATGAATCACACATCTGAGAATGGCTTTTCACGATTTATGCTTTAAGCGATTTTCAACTCAGAGTAGGAACTAGAGAAGAGCCTTGATGCTTAAGAGCATGCACTGCTTTTGCAGAGGACTGGAGTTCATTTCTCAACACCCTTTTCTGGTGATTCAGAATTGCCTATAACTCCAGCTCCAGAGGATACAATACCTCATAATTCTGAGGGAATCTATACATATATACCCATCCACATACCCCCACACAAATGCATATGCACACAATTAAATATAAAACAAGTCATAAAACCACAAACTAGCATACTTAGCAAATGAGGAGAAAGGCTACTAAAACAGTGAATAAATCATTAGAAGAATACCTCCTTTTTTGGCATGGTGCCAGAGATAACACCCAGGGCCTTTGTCACGCAAGGCAAGCACCTTACTGCTGACCTTCATGTCTAGCACTTGGGTTATTGAGATTCACTGTGTAGCTCATGCTACCTTGGGGCCCCTGGATCCTTGTTTGTTTACTTTCTATGGGCTAAAGTTTGAGGACCCTGCTACCCTGCCCACCTGGAATTATACCTTTAATTAATATTCCAACTCATCGTTTTGAACTCTGAAAAATCCCACAGGGTAATTGTTTTTCCATCTAATTTTAAACCTGATATTCTACAGGGTCATGATATAATTCTCTCTGAACTCCATTTCCAATATCTTTACTCCAAGGTCATCTGCTCACCATTGCATCCCTTACTTACTCTGTTTACCACAGAAACCTCAAGCCTGAATGCCCTAAATGGAACCCAATGCCTTTCCCCCAACCTTCCTGGTCACAGATCTGATTTACATTCCCGTTCTTCAGTGTGAATTTTAAGTAGTCAACTAAAGAGCATTCCTGACACAACTCTCTGATTTACTTTCCTTAAATGCTATATCGATGGTCACATTTTAAAGATAAATTCTACTTGAAAATCTCCTATCAAATCTGCCCCTCATATTCATTCCCTACTATCTTTCATGAAATTTTTGTGATACATTCTCATTTTCTTTCATCTTCTTCTTTTCATTCCAACTCATCCTACATTTGCACAGTTTCTTTCTTAAAATAAAGTATTTTCTGATTGCTTTGTTCCTTAAATCTTCCATTGGATTTATGAAGGTTTACAGAATAAAATTTAGTAGTGCTGTATATGCAGTCCTTCAAAACATGGCAAAGATGGTCTCAATATTGAAAGTATCACTGGTTTTTAAAGATGGTCTCAATATTGAAAGTATCACTGTTTTTTGCTACTGAATATAAAATCCCATTTCTTACCATGACCCTCTGTGGTGAAAAATGCATTATCACTTTGAGTTCAATTGTCACACTTCTTTGTTGCCTGTTCCTCTTTTGTTTTTCTCCCCCACCCCCCACTCAGGTACAATGTGAACTCATCTAAGAAGCAGTTCTTGCTAACCCAGAGTAGAATGGAGCTTGTTGTGGTGCTAGGGAATAGTCCCAGGGCCTCTTGCACACAGAGCAAGAGCATCACTTCTGAGCTACATCTCCAGCCCCCATCTGACTGCCAAAATGTATTCTAGGGTACTATGTCAGTTAATTCTACTGCTCACCTCCCATGGGTTTCCCTCTCCTTTCAAGTCAAGAGGGAGGATGTCACAGTGTGGTGATATATTGTGTACCCTAATAAAGCTTACCTGGGGATCAGAGGACAGAGCTAGCCACTAAATTAGACAAAGAGATCAGGCAATGGTGACACACACCTTTAATCCTATCACCTGAGAAGCAGAGATCCATCTGGACCTCTGTGAGTTCAAGGCCACACTGGGCCACATGAGAGAAATAGAACCAGGCAGTGGTGACACACACCTTTAATCCCAGGAAGTAATATGGCAGGACACAGAAAGGTATATAAGGCACGAGGAAACAGAAACTTGCTCTCTTTAGGCTAAAGATTTCAAAGAGGTGAGAACTAGTGGCTGGCTCTTCTGTTTCTCTGATCTTTCAGCTTTCACCCTAATATCTGGCTCTGGGTTTCTTATTACAAGACCATCTAAGATTCGAACAACATCACAGCTCTTCTGAATTATGCAATATCATATTTAGCTGTGGTCAGTAAAGAAACATTGCTCTTTGATATAAGAATTAGGTTCTGGAGACATTACATATTATTAATCAGAGCTATTTATAATATTGATTTAAAGATCTTTTAAAAAGTTCTCACAGCCTTCTGGGGAGTTCATTGGGGACTTTCAGGAGGAAGGGAGCCCTATTGCCAATTGTTGGCAAATGCTAGATGGGGTTCTGCCACTGAAGCTGGTGGGTTATGGATTCAGCAGTCCACAGCCTATCCTGGCTGATAGCATCCCTGTTTCTGTGGGTCTTAAGGACTGATGTGCAGCTTCTCATGGTTAAGAAAGCTGCAAAATCCTCATGTCTACAGTCTGCCCTACCCCACCCCCTAAACATTGTTGGCTCATTGTTTTCAATAAACTAAAAGCGTATTGAATACATGAATGAAGATTTTTACCTATGCAAACAAAGAAATACAACTTGAAGAGCATAACTGGCAGAATAGAGGTCAGAATGAAATGTCTGAGTCGTGCCTCATAATGATAACATTATGCACATGGCCTATTTACCAGTACATTGCCTTTTATCTAAAATAGTTTTATATACTCTCTAATCTTTTATACCCTCACATTTTCTGTGAGATACAAAAAATTGGGTATTATTAAAATAATTTTGCAAATCAAATACTTGAGACACAGAAAGGTGGAGAAAATGTTCAAGTTCAAATAACTGAAGGATCGGAATTTAGTCCTCCATTCATTTCCCTCTAAATTATTACGCTGGAATTTGGGGAAAGTGAAAATGAAACAAACAAACAAAAAACATGAGATGAATATGTTGGGAGCATGAAGGTCAAGGTAATATTTAAACTATGATAAACATAGTCAGAGAGGGACAGCATTATACTCTCAAGTGAAGTGTGTGTGGATAATGGGTACAATGGATAATCTAATTAGTTGAAATGGATAAATGTCTTTCAGGCATCTTTTAGAAAAGCAGCCTTAGAGGATGCAGTCCAGACATGGCTCTGTCTATGAACAAGTGGCTAGTGACAAAGATCGTGAATGTTTCTGATAGCTCAGGCATTTATGCAAGAACAATACGACAACTGCAAATAAACAGTCCATGCAAAAGCAACGTGTTTTTGGTCAGCAGCATTTCTGGGTTCCTTGTGGAGTTATATTCTTTTCTGAAGAAAACACTTCCTTTAGTTACCTTTTCTCCTATCCTCTTTTAATTTCCTTTTCTCAGACACCCCTCCCCACACACACACCATGGGATCACCATTCTTACCTTTGATAAACCACTAGTTAATAAAGATGTGTCAGCAGGACCAGAAACAGGGTGTGGACCACCTTTTGCCTGTCCTCCACACACACGTACACACTTGCCAGAGCTGTGGACCCAGGGGCACGACAAGGGACTTGTTGCTCATGGGCAGGAAGATCCTAGAGCAGAGAAGAAATATACTTCACCATGTCCACCTTTCCTCATGCTAGACTGAGCTTATCTTTATAACAACTTCCCTTCCCTTTTAATGCATGTCAGTCTCAAGACATCTAGAAAATAATGTACTTTCTTCGTGTGAGTAGTCTGGCACGAGAAATGTGCCCATCAGAAGTGTGTCATGGTTGTGTGTGAAAGTTCCCCAGTCACCTAAGTGGGGAAACAACTAGAACAAATATTGTTCAACCCTACTTCTCAATGTAAGTTGTGCCCATCAGAAGTGTGTCATGGTTGTGTGTGAAAGTTCCCCAGTCGCCTAAGTGGGGAAACAACTAGAACAAATATTGTTCAACCCTACTTCTCAATGTAAGTTGTGCATATTCCCCCTGATTCTTAAAAACCATTGAAGTGCTCACTTTGGCATCATATATACTAAAATTAGAACAATACAGAGAATATTGGCATGGTCCCTGAACAAAGATGACACACAAATTCATGGAACATTCCATATTAAAAAACAAAACATAAACACTGATAACTGGAAAGAGCTTTTGTGCATATGGATTCTATCATGTCATTTAAAATATTGGAAATTAAGGCTAAGATTTTAAAATTTAATTATTAATTCACTTAGAATGATAACACATCCATGATAATTTCACTTATATAGTAACTTTTTAAAATGTTGATGTATTTCAAAACAAAAATAGTCAATAAAGTGAAAGACATTGGTTTATATTTGGGCAAGGGTATTTGTTACTTGGATTAGTTAAAAGTGGGTGTATGCAGGTCTGTTGTGATAACTAAAATTTGCTTGAAACCAGTGAAGAGATTTTAACTTCACACTGATTTTAAGATGTGGCAAGCCCCTGTGAGGGCCCTTTAAATTGATCCCAGGATTTTCCAGAGCTTCTTGAAGGATGCTTCAGAGAATCAGTAGGAGTGTGTTTGCATGTATGATATTCAAGAGTTTTGTTGTCTGTGTTTTGTAGCCTTTTAAGATATTATAATAAGAACTCAGGCAACCTTCATAAACTAAATATAATATTGTATCTTGAATTTTAAGTTTTGACATATAGGCAGCATTTTCAGTACAGAGATTACTAGAGACTATACAAAGAGGGAATTTAGTTGATTATTGAAGCCTGGGTAGCACTTGGTTAGATCAAGGAGTTGGAGACTTTCAGTATGGGAGGAAACATGAAAAGGTGAAATGTTTAGCAGGTCAAAAGGCAGAAAAAAAACAGTAGATTATTGTCTGACAATTTGTTATTTCGTGACCCACCCTTAATTCTGCCATTCAGGCATTCAATTTGCCACTCACTCTAATATGTTTGTAGTGTTAGCTGTGTAAGGACCTAGTCCTTTCTGTCCAGCACAGTGACCTGAATTCCTCATCCCATCTTGAGTCTTAGGCAGGTGGAGAGCTGTGATACAGTCAACAAAGCAGTGAAGGAGTAGTTTCTGCTCCTTGGGCCACTAGCTCGGCCAACTTGCAAAATCATGTGATAGCTAAGCAATCCAAGATGAAGTTCTGCTCTTCCAGCCCCTTCTCCAGGTCCTAATCTGCCCCCCCCCCCAGCTCTCCCAATGAGAGCTTGCCATCATGACTGTTTTGTTTTAGAAACAGTAAGCCTCAAACATTTTGTGAAAAAAAAATTCAAGTCAACACATGAAATCAAGAGGAGGGGCAAGTCATCAGACATAGATGTACATTAATGTTGGCTGTACCGTTGTTCACAGCACCCAAGTTGTGGAATCAGACAAGGTACAGCAACAGATGAATGGGTAAGGAAAATCTGAGGGCTGCGTATGTGTGTGTGTGTGTGTGTGTGTGTGTGTGTGTGTGTGTGTGTATCATATATATGATATATAGAGTGATATTAATATACACATATGAGATTTTACTAAGCCATCAAGTAGAATGCCATTATGTGGTTTACTGGAAAAAAGATGTGTGCTAGTTTGAATGAGAATGTCCCCCTTAGGCTCAGATGTTTGAATGCTTGGGCCCTAGTTGTAGAACTGTTTTGAAAGGATTAGAGGTACAGCTTTGTTGGAGGACATATGTCACTGGGGATGAGTTTCAAAAGCTATGCCGTTCCCCATTAGCTCTCTCTTCCTCTTTTATCTCTACCTAATGATCATGGATCAGACGTCAGCTCTCAGCTACTGCCCCAGCATCATGTCTGCCTGCATGCTGCCATGCTCCATTCCATGATGCTATTTGACTAACCCTCTGGAACCATGAGCCTTAAATTAGATATTTTCTTTCATAAGTTGTTATGGTCATAATGTTCTGTCATGGCAACAGAAAAGTAGCTAAAACAGGATGCATCTGAATATAATCATTTAAGTAAAATATAGTAAACTCAGGAAAACAAATATTACATATTTTTCTCTCATTTGTGGATCTTATATTTCATTAGATATAGAAAACCACACATGTACATGTACACGTGTGTGTGTGTGTGTGTGTGTGATATGAAAGCCAAAGAGAGACTTGGAAAAAGGAGACTATGGAAGCCAGTAAGGACTAGGAGGCAGAAGGAAAAAGTATACGGGATGGATGTGGTCAAAATACATGAAATAGCTAAATAAATTTCCTGTCTTTGTACAACTCAATACTATATAGAGTGACTATACATCACTGGAAAACAGAGAAAAAGAAATAAAAATTAAATGAACTTTGGATTATTTAATAGCTTATTCTCTTGGTGACTAGAATAACAATATGGAAATTATCTATTAGCCTTGAATTTTTTAATTATTTGAAATGTTTTAATTGACATAGAATCACACCATTTCCTCATCCCTCTTCTCCCTCTAGTCCCTTCCAGTTACCTTCTCTCAAACCCCTTCAATATACCTTCAGTTTGGTAACCTCTTTATGTACCCTTTGTGATAACCTCTTGGTCATATTTGTTACATACATACATATGTGTATGTATGCACAAATATATGTAAATACACCCTTCTGAGTCCATCTTTTATTGTTTGTGTATATATAATTTCAAAGCTGGCCACTCTTCATTGGACAGTCAGTAAGGGGGTTCACCTCTGAGAGAAGCCATTCTCCTCCCAGCAGCCAGTAGTTGGCTCTTATTCTTTGCCTAAGGAGGGAATTGGTGAAAGGTTTGCCCTTCAATGTAAATGTGCCCACTAACATTGCTATTGTTCTAGTCTTTATACAGCCATTTCTAGGAAAGATTGTTTCACAGCAGTCTTCCTGGTATTCTGGTTTTTATAACTCTCTGACCCCTCCTTTGCATGTTCCCTGAGCCAATATTGCAGGAGCTTTGATGTAGATGCCTCCAGTGGGGCCGAGCTGCCCATGATCCATATATCCTTGTATTTTGTTGAATTGTGGCTTTCTGTGATGGTCTCCATTTGCTGTAAGGAGGAGTGTCTTTAATGGGGGATGGTAGCAGCATTTATCATCAGGCATAATGATAAGTTAAAATATAGTAAGGATTTATACAGGTCTAGCAGAGTAGTGCTTAGTAGATAGTTTTCTGAAGTCCATAGCATCACTAGCACGAAGATGCTGGCTGTGTTTCCAGTACCAAGCATGATTTTCTTCTTGTGTGGAACTTAAGTCCAATTAAACATCTATTGTTTACCATAAACATGTGAATGCTACTTGTACCTATGCATATCTCTCCATGCTGGTAGTTGTCATGATTTATAGGTATTGCATCTGGGTAGGACTGCTTAATTACTTCCCTCCCTTGGTATCTTGCATAGTATATTGTGGAACTGTGGATGGAGGGAACAGGAAAAAGGTTTTCAGGTCAGATCCAGCTCAATTATCTGAGTCTTATGTACTAAATGTATGGTATGAGACAACTGAGGCCTACCTACATCAATGATTTATATTGTTTTGGGTTACTTGGATTACCCTGACTAACCACTGGAAAGAAGTTTCCCCCTACCTGTTATAGAAATTTTGTTACTTTATGGTTCTTGTAGGGATCATTGCTAGCTCAAATGTCTTAGCCTCTGTGCATGCATGTGCATGTACGTGTACGTGTGCGTGTGCGTGTGCGTGTGCGTGTGTGTGTGTGTGTGTTTATATGTATTGTGCACCATTTTAGGTCAATATTCAATACAAAAATAATATGATTCTTTGAGGTTTTATCAAACAACAACCTTGGCATTATTTGTCCCTCCTTCTCTTTCCTTATTGACCTTCCTGCCTCCTCCCCAGTTGGAGCTAACTTGCCATTATTCTGTTTCCCAGATCATATGACCCTTATCTTGTTATTTCCCCAACAAACTACCCACATCTATAATTCCCTTATACTTTCCCACTCCATGTTGTACACTCACGTCTGAGAACTTGGAGCTAAGGGTGTCCAATGAGATAAAATATGAGGTGTTCAATCTTGGACATATACCCAAAGGATGCTCAATAATACCACTAGGATACTTGCTCAACTATGTTCATAGCAGAGTTATTCATAATAGCCAGAACCTAGAAATAACCTAGATACCCCTAAAGCAAAGAATTGATAAAGAAAATGTGGTACATTTACACAATGGAATATTACAAAGCTGTGAAAAATAATAAACTCATGAAATTTGCAGGCTAATGAATGGAACTAGAAAAAATCATCCTGAGTGAGGTAACCTAGACCAAGAAAGACAAACACAGTATGTAGTCACTCATAAGTGGACATTGGATGTAAAGTAAAGGATAACCAGTTTACAATCCTCAGCTCCAGAGAGGCTAGAAAACAATGAGGGCCCAAAGAGGGACTATTAAAGATGACTAAATATTAATCTATATTTCTTAATTATATATTATATTTTGAAATATATAAACTGCATAAACACAATATCCTAAACAAGAGTAGGAACATACAGACAATATAACAAAATTTACTTTAAATTTGTATCAATAAACCAAAATTCATACCAATATAAAATATTTTGAGAGTAATAGTTGTTTTTTTGGATTAAAGTAGATTCAATATTCTACTCTTTTATTTATCATTTCTATATCATACCCCCTTTTTTCCATTAGAAGAAAGTTTTGAGTTTAACTCTTTTGCTTAGCATTTTTTTTTACTATGACAAATAACAACTTGTAACCAACCACCCCCAAATGATAATAAATATCCATAAACTATCTTTTGGGAATGTGGGCATTGCTTTTTATAGATTGCTTCCTGTTATCTGGGGGCAATGGCATCTTTGGAGGGACCTTGAGAAAATCAGGATAATTGTTATGTCTTGGCTGGGGTATTCTGTGAGTCTGAATCATCTCAGCCAGCAGCCTTGAACTTGTTCTGGATGCTGGATCACCTGGGCCATCTCTTTTTATTGATGTCTGGTCCCCTTGCTCTGAAAATACATAAACTTTTAAAGATAACATACATGCCTGCATTAATGTAAGTATAGGCAGTACATTGTACACAAGTCAGCCAAAGATGATTTTTTGTTTTATGTTTTAGCAGGTAAAAATATGTGTCTTGTAGTTCTTCTAAGTTTATTTCTTTATGTTTGTAGTCAGGATTTTCAGAGGGTCTTCCTTGATCAAACTTGATCCATATCAACCTGGAACAAATCAATAATCTCTCATCACCTATGGAAATAAAAGCATAACCTCTTCCCCAAGGTAACATATCATTTGACTTCAATTTTGAAGTCAAGACATCTTTAGAATATATAAGCTGATTTAATCCAGTAGTTTTCACAATCCAATGTGTCTTAGCAGCTGCCATTCCCTCATTAGCAATCAGAAAATCTAAAGACAACACAACAACATACAGAATCCAGACTCTGGGTATTTCTCATCTTTATGTGGCATATTATATTTTTTACCATGTTCCTCTTTAAGGACTTTATTATTTGTAAACTACTTTTTAACCTTTGACTGTCTCTACCCTTTCTCTTTTCTCTACCAAGCCTATGTGTACATTTAAACACAATGTAGCCTATTTAGAGGATTTTTTCATCTTAATATGTCTTTATTGAGCATCTGTATTTTTTTTTTATCACAGGAGATGAATCTTAAACTGTTATGTCAGCTGCAGCAGGTGTAGCTTAGCTTAGCGCATAGTAGTAGCACATAGTGGCTGGAAGCTGGCTCTTCCAACAGGTAGCTTCTGGGAAACACATCTCAGTATTGTGGCCTGCATCAGAGACATGAGACTAGGAAGCCACATTTGACTCCATTTTTTGTGTGTTTAGAACTTTTTAAAAAAAATTTCTCAGGTCTTATGTGGATGTAAGTGTCGGACTTTTGGGTGCCATTTGTTGTCAGACTTTTCTGTCCTGTCAGCCTACTCCCCAATAATCACAAAGTGGCTTAATATTAATTATAAATGCTTAGCCAATAGCTCAGTCTTATTGCTAGCTAACTTTTACATTTTAAATTAACACATGTATATTAATGTACATTCTGCCATGTGACATTACCAAACTTTCATCTTGAACCTCCTGTTTCCTCTCCATGTTTGTTTAGCAACTCCTCTGACTCTGTCCTCCTTGTTCCCAGTATTCTTAGTCTGGTTCTCCTGCCTAATGTTATCCTGTCCAGCTATTGACCAGCTAGCTTCCTTATTAAACCAATCACAATGACATACATTCACACAGTGTAGAGGAATATTCCACAGTAGCCCTGGGAAATACCAAAACAGATGTTACCAGTTTTGCTTCTGTTTTTGTTGCTGTTGTTATTTTACAATTTTCCCTATTTTTATTTATTGATAATTTCTATATTTATATGTTGAATTTTAGTCATCTTCCTAACCTCTCCATTATCCCTCTTCCACTAGCACCCTTCATTTCAAGAATACCATTCCTATTTTCATATGCATCTGTGTGTGTGTGTGTGTGTGTGTGTGTGTGTGTGTGTGTGTGTGTGT
>CABHPQ010156826.1:0-29180 GCA_902168405.1 Peromyscus aztecus | reverse complement strand
GTGTGTGTGTGTGTGTGTGTGTGTGTGTGTGTGTGTGTGTGTGTGTGATGGGAGGATTGGGGTCTCATGAACCCCTCTCAGATCCAATCTTGTTTAAGTTTTATACAGGTAACCATTTCTTCAAGGAGTTTATGAATGTAACAGTTATGTTATAGCCAGAATAAGTCTTTTTACCATACATATCACCATCCTCAGTTCTTACATACTTATTCTACATTCCTCTCTTTAAAGATGTTCCTTGAGCCTTGCTAAGGCCCTATTGCTGCAGACTTATAATATACTTTATTTACAGGTCATGTAATAATCAAACTAGAGCTGAGCTGGCAGTTTCCTCTGTGCTGTCTAGATACTACCTTTTATTTTATACAGAGTACAGAAACATTGAGGGAAAACTAACCCCTACATAAAGTTAGTCAAATATTTTCATAGTTCTTCCAAGGGTGAGAGATTCTAGCACACATTGAAAATAATTTCTTTATTTATAAATGATCTATATCATGGAACATCAGTTTCTCTTGTTCTTGCGATGGGTGTTTGGTTATGATAAGCTGGATGAATTACTAGCAAGGTAATGGAGACCAAAGCTGTAGTGTCTTCTTCCAACATTAACTTGTGAATTACTTAGCCACAGCAGGAAAACAGAACTAGCTTTTTGTGTGTGTGATAAATTCAACGATCTTGGGCTTAACAGAACTTCAAACTTCTGTTAAAGTGCACACATCGTCTCAGGTTCCATCATTCCTTCTGCCTGATGCCCATGCCCCTAGGGTGCTCTTTCAATGTTCTCTAGTTTTTTTAAGACTTTACACAATCATGTTACCCTCACTGAACCAGATAGATTTGGACACCATCAATGTAGCAACCTCTCTTCTCCTTTTCATGTTGAGCATTAAAGGGGGGTGGATAGAGGCCAGCAAAAGGTCTGGGAAACATGCTGTCATCTTTGTGATCTAAGTAAACCTCACTACAACTAGGGCAGGGAGGCAGTAAGTGCATAAGAGATGCCAGACTTCAAGTTGGCATCAGTAAAATCAAAGAGGTTTCAAATGCCATTGTATAAATATGGAAGAACAGCATGCTTCCTATGGCATGTTAGGGTTATGTTGACTAATACACTTAATTAAAAGTGCATGCTCTTCAGTTATGTGAAGAAAGTCCATCTTCACACTCATATGATGGAACAGGTTAGAGAATAGGGAAGAGTGGTCAAATGTAAATGCACAATAAATATATTTGTATATGATGTTCGGATGATGAGATAATGAGCTAGTGACCACTCTGGAGCCCTTTAAGAGACTTGTGGAGGTTAAATGATTGTGAATTGACAAGAGAGGTAAACTTGGAATTGGTCCATTAGGGGTACATCACAGACTTGGTTATGTAGGCAATGGGCAAAGTGCACTCTGAGCCAAGTATCTATATAGGTGTGGTTTTCACATGGTACAGCAACACAAGAAAGTTGAGTTGCATGTGAAAAAAAATCTCAGGTTCTGATACAGCTATTAATGTGTGAGAGTTGAGTGCCCTGGAAAGATGGGAGAGATGAGCCTGAGACCATGCATAGTGTCAGCTTTCAAGAACTAGCCATGGATCAGAAGACTTAGAGCATATGAGGAGTCATATAAATGGACTTTGTTTTGAGGAGAGGATAAAATCACATGAACATTTTAATATAATTCTTACCAAGTGTATTATAGAATAGGTGTGAACAGACTTGACCTACTGACAAGAAGTTGACTTCTATAAACATAATTTCAGGTCCATGTTGTTTACAATTGACTTCTACAAAGTAGAAATGTATATTTCCCACAGAAACCTTCTACCACCCAAAATCTAGAATTTTTAATTTTTTGATTCATAATGGAGTATTGTAACACCTAGTTTAAAGTAACAAGTGATTTACTTCATTACCAAGAAGTCAAAAGAGCCATAGAATGTAGTTACAGCAGATATAAGGAGCATCCAGTGTCCATGGGGCCAAGGTAGAGCACTCCAGCATGTACATGGCTTACTCTCAGGAGTGGGATTCCCAACTAGTGTGGCTAAACAAGTTTGGGTTGCCTAAGGTGTAGAAATTGTTATGCCATTATGGTAGTAGGAATAAATATTCCTCCTGGGTTTTGCTAGAACTCTACCCAATAGTGTGTTGACAAAAGCTGTTTACATGGAACTCTTGACATGACACAAAATCAACCACTTCAGGTAATAAGTACAACCCTGGCCTGGGAAAGTGCAGATCTAGTGGCACTCCAAACTGTTGTGCCCTGGAGAATCTTGGCAGCAGAGCAGCCTCCCAGGCTACAGCATCAATTATGTAGATAGTCTAGCTGTCCAGGTGCTGTGCCTTCAAGGCCATGTATATCACTGGTACTAGCTTCTGTTGGCCTCCTAGGCCAGACATCAACTATGGAGATAGTCTAGATCATCAGAGGCTGGGCATTTGAGGCCATGTACATTGCTGGTCCTGACTTATGTGGGCAAGATTTCAGAAATAGAAGAAATTTACTAGGTAAGAAAGATGCAGGGACTAAACCCAAGACTGGGGAACTGGGTGCATATTTGTCCTATTCACACGATTCTAATGGGGAGATCAGAAGAAGCTATCAACGTCTTTGGTGGACTTGTTGATTTGGAAGATTTTGCAGTGATGAAGTGAAGGTTATTGGTACCACATTGAATCCCCTCAGCTGCAACCAACTATGATGGAGAAACAAACTGATCAGTTGCTGAGTCTGCAAGGTCATATACAAACCCATTCTGGATCTGTGGGAATGGTCACTTCATCAATTTACCAAAAGAACAACGGAGAAAATAAAAACACATTGGTGTCTTTGATTGATGAAGGGTCCTGTGTCAGCTGGCAAAGTCAAGAGAACCTGTAATAAGGAGATGAGGGGTTCAGTACAGCAGTAAGGAAGAGAGAAGAAAGAAAGAAGAGAGGGAAGAAGAATGAGAGAAGGAAGAAGGAAGGGAGAAAGGCACAGAAACTTCATATTAATACAACCCAAATCTCTGTGTTAACCTATGGAAAATGTAGAGTTGTTTGCCATCACAGCAGAAATGATCCCTTTCTTATCAAGCAGTGGAATTTGGTCTTTATTTATGATTACAATTGACAAGGCTGGACTTGTGTGAAGAGAATCTAAGATTGCAGAAAACAGAGTCTTGGGAAATCTGAATACTTAAGAAAATCACTTTTAACTCAGAGTTTTCAGTAAATATGTCCAGAAGACTTTGGACTTAAAAGTCCATTGTACACTTCAATGAATTCTTATTTAATTAACCTGAGACAAGGGATGAAAGGATAGGCTGGCTGTACTTTCAGGAGGGGATGATAACATCTTTTTAGATTATGGATTAGCCTATAGAAGAATGTCTGCCGTAAACCAAAGAGTGAAGGGGAAGATGAATAGGAATCTCACTTATACAACTTAAGTAAAACATAGAGCTCTCTTAACAGATGAAGATAGGATTCTTCTGTATTCCAGAATCAAATCAATATTTATATGTATAATTCCGCTATTATTTAGCTTAAAAGGGCTTATTGGGAAATGTTATCATTTTTACTATCTTCTACAGAGAAAATATTTTCCAGTTTCAAATAACTCTAGACTTTGGAATTATAACTTTTTATGTTCAAAAAAATGCTGAAGTGGAAAATGCTGAAGGACCACTGAACTCCATGTTGTATTTACATATCCATATCTGTATAAAATAATGATTATGTTTGTTTCAAAAAACTGACAGACCTAGGTGTCAGCATCATTGAGTTGTTAACTTCTCTCACATGATCCCTCATATGCGGCCACAGTTGAGAACTATTGGCTTAAGAGATGAGCAAAAGCTGAAGAGAGAACAATGAAACTTTAGAGAAAAAAAGATACAAAGATTATCCTCTACCTCCTGACACCCCCCAAAAATCTGGAGAAAGTGATACAATGTAAAGAAACTGTTTTAATAGTCATGGGGACATCATTAGCATGGAGAGGAGAACAGGAAAGCAATTGTTCACACTAGGACATGAGTAGGTGAGCTCAGCAAGAGCAGATGAGTCATGAGGACAGATATTACTCTTAGGTTACTCTGTGAGAAATCAGTATTGGCTTGTAACAATATGGTTCTTTATGAGCACTGGCTGTGATTACAACAGATATAAAGTGAAGACCAAGGACTAGCACCACCTTTTCCTTCTTGCTTCTTCATTCTTCCATGGTTGTATTAAGAGTAGACTATAAAGACTTAAGACGAAAGTATAATTATTGTTTTCCATTTTCACAATCTCATACAGTTACTGCATGGATAGAAATAGAGCTTGTTTCATAACACGCCAGGGTTGTGTTCTTACACATCAACACTTCTTGGGGACATGGTGTTGATTTCCATCCTCATAGTGGTCTCACTTACTATTGAGGCCCTTACCAATGTGATTGTAGGGTTATGCTTGAGATTCAACCATACCAGAGTGTGTTTTAATACCCATTGTCTTCGTTACTATTTGTGACATTCTTTCCTGTAACTATTCCACCGTAGTTTTTTCTCGACATAACCTAAGTGGTTACTTCTTCATTTGGAATGCTTCTCATGCTATAGTTAAAACCAAAGACCAACCAGAAATAGTTCTAGGGGAAAAACAAGAGAAAGATGGGACTCCCTGTGTATGGCTCTTCTATTAGGAATGGCTGTCTTCCATTTGTGGCTGTTTGGAGCCCATCTGTTACACTGTATGTGTGTCCAGCTCTTATATATGTATAGATAGCAAAAGAATGACTAAGAATACAAGTGTTCTGTGATGAAGGGAAATATAAGCATTGTGAATAACTAAAGCATTGTTTGTTATATTGTAGGAAAACAGACATATGTTTTACAAGGAAAAGAGAGAATTGATAATCAATTTCATTAGAGATGTGCTTATGAAGGAACCATGAGGTGGAGATTTTTTTAATGCCACAAAGGACAAATTCCTCTCTTAAAATAAAATGAATTTGATCAAAAAAAAAAAAAGGTTTAGATTGGGAGGAAGACACTGATTCTGCCAAGGGACCGATCTTTGTTTTCCTTTGTATTTTCAAAATGTTTGTGACCAAGTCATGTGGTAAGAATCAGAGGGACCAGGTTTGTGACAGGAATTTCAACACACAATATTGTGTATGAATCACCTTAGTGCAGGAAAAGGACATCAAAGGCATCAGAGTGACAGACAACTACAAGTAGAATTCTACTAAGGCTGAACTAACAGTATGTTGATACATCTTGTGCCTTTGTGTGTGTGTGTGTGTGTGTGTGTGTGTGTGTTTTCCTGGCTAGTAGAGTAGCTGGGTAAGGAGGTCATAGCTCAGTGCATTTATCCCTCAGTGTGAGGACAGATAGAGATATCAGAATTCATGATTATTGAAATCCTGATACAAAATTGAATATACACATAACTTGCCATATATTTTAAGTTATCTCTAGATTATTTATAATACTTAATACAATAGAAATGTCATGCATATTATTACTCTATTCAGAGAAATAATGACAGATAAAATCCTGTCTATGATCTGCAAAAGCACAGCCATCTAAGGCCAAGCGACATTTCTGATCCATAAGTGGAGAAATCTATGAATGAGAAATCACAGATATGAAGGGTGAACTGTGCCATAACTGAGTACCTCACATAGCTGTGTGCTGTCATGCATTTCTAGGGCAGACAGTCCAACATCAGAGAGTTGGGAGATATGCTGAATACATGAGCTGTTCCAGAGTTTTCCTTCCCCTTAGAAAAAGATATCTCCTATGACTCTTTACCACTTCCTTCTCTATATTTATCTTAATCTGTGTCCAGTGTTTCCCCTTTTATAAGGGTATGAATCATATGTATTGGGGTTCATTCTAATGACTTCAATCTAAGATGATAACCTGCACAGAGGCTCCATCTGCAAACAAGTTCATATTCTGATGTACTGAGAATTAAGATGTTAATATATTAATTTAATTGAACAAACTGGACTTTATAATACCTACCAAAATGTTTTTAAGGTACTTTTACACATACTTTGGATAAAGCTAGGAAGTTGTACAAAGGAAATTAGGACTATGAAACTGACATATAGTTTGAATAAATTTAATATACATAATAAATATACTGAGGATAAGTGGGGGTCAAGCAAAGTGATGTGTGTGTGTGTGTGCATACTTACATATGTGTTCCCACATATCAGCACATGATGATGACAGCAGATTATCCAAGTTGCCAAGAATATGAATGTATTTTCTGCATGTTATTTCAAATTACTTATTTATTTATATAACAATTCATTAATTAACAACTACTGCTGATTTTCAGTTTTAATAACACATATCAACTTTAAGCTCACATATTATATTACTAATCATTAAAAAAATCTACATGGTGGTAACTTTCAGACTAAATAATAAAACCATGCTGAACTAGATGTATGCATTTGATTGGAAAATGAATGTGTAACAATTTCAAATGAGTCTAATTAATTTTGGGTGCCATTCTTCATGTAAATGCTCATGGTATTGGGTATCCTGCCACTTCAGGGTGGATTTGAAATGACTATGGTCCTGTAGCATAAATCTATAAGACAGACATTGACTTCATCTAAGTCTTAGTGTTTTGTGTTTACTGTGTAAGGCAGCAGGACACACAGGCTGTAGAAGTATATTCTGGGTGTGAAAGCTTTCATCTTTACATATACAAATCACTGGACGTGAATGTCTTCAAGATTAAAGTTAGCTGGTTTATTTAGTGAGTTATTATTAATATGGTCGGTCTTTGTTCATGGAGAAGGGAGGAGTTAAGAAACGTCCATTTCAGTTGTCAAACATGCCAGATACACCACTGCACAAGTTTCTAGATGGAGTAAAACATCTGTTGAGGAAGCAGAATTGAGTTGTTAAAGCATACTGCTTTGCCTGGTAGTGAAACCAACTGGAAAATTCCCTCACGCATCACTGTGTACCACATTAGGCAGAGATAACATCCTCCTAAGGAAAGGAGAGCAAGTGCTATGGAAATTTGACATAGGGAGAAAACTGTTTCCTAACGTGTCACAGTGTGAATGCTGCTCCACAGAACACCCTTAGAGGAAGTGTGCTGTTGGTAAGTCAGATGGAGAAAGGCTTCAAAGTCTGGAGGAACTTCTCCTCTTGGAAAAGTACAGAGCTCACTAGCAGTTAACCCAGAAGAGTCCCTGATTCTAAAGAAGCCTACCAAACTTTAACCCAGGGCTTATACATTTAATCCCAAACAACTCCCACCCTGAGTAACCATGCTCAAGAACTTGGGTCGCTTGGAAAGCAGCTTGGAGATGACATTCTTTCATCTTGTTCAAGGGCTGCACTCACCATTTGCCCAGTTCTTTAGGGAAGGTGACAGGGAATCTCCAACAATAATGTTAATGCAGATGGAGGACCTTCAGATCTGCACTAGTAGCTAAGTCTTCAGGAAGGCCAGGCTGAAAATAGTCTAGAATTGTCATATCCAGTGATATGATACTCCTTCCTCCCCATGTTTGTTTTTAATCAATTTATTTTTTTTTACATCCTGACCCCAGTTTTCCCTCCCTTCTCTCCTCCCACTCCCTCCCTCCTCCACCTCCCCTTCTCAACCCCTGCCCTGCTGTGGGATGTTCTGTATGGCAAATGTGTTGCTAATAAAACACTGATTGGTCAGTGGCTAGGCAGGGAGTATAGGCGGGACTAACAGAGAGAATAAAAAGAACAGGAAGGCGGAGGGAGTCTCTGCCAGCCACCGCCAGGACAAGCAGCTTGTAAAGATGCCGGTAAGCCACGAGCCATGTGGCAAGGTATAGATTTATGGGAATGGATTAATTTAAGCTATAAGGACAGTTAGCAAGAAGCCTGCCACGGCCATACCGTTTGTAAGCAATATAAGTCTCTGTGTTTACTTGGTTGGGTCTGAGCGGCTGTGGGACTGGCAGGTGAAAGAGATTTAGCCTGACCATGGGCCAGGCAGGAAAACTCTAGCCACACTGCCCCAATCTACTCCTCCTCTGTTTTTGTTCAGAAAGGGGCAGACCGCCAAGGGATATCTACAAAACACAGCATATCAAGTGGCAGTTTCAGTAAGACTAAGCACCTCCCTTGTATTAAGGCTGGGCAAGGCAATCCAGCATGAGGAATAAATTTCCATGAGCCAGCTAAACCATTAGAGACAGCCCCTGCTCCCATTGTTAGGAGTTTCACAAGTGGATCAAGCTCCACAACTGTCACATACATGTAGAGGACCTACGTTGGTCACATGCAAGCTCCCTGGTTGTTGGTTCAGATTCTGAATTCCTATGAGCCAGGTTAGTTGTTTCTGTGGGTTTTCTTGTGATGTCCTTGACCCCTATGGCTCCTACAATGCTTCTTCCCTCTCTTCACAGGGATTTCCAGAGTTTATCCTAATATTTGACTGTGGGTTCCTGTATCTGTTTCCATCTGTTATTGGCTCTCTGATGACAGTTGGGGTAGTCACTAATCTGATCACAGGAGATCAGGCTACTTATCAACTATTGCTTTTGAAGAAAGAAATTGGATAAATATAAGAAAATGGAAAGATCTCCCATGTTCATGGATCGTTAGGATTGACATAGTAAAAATATCCATCTTACCAAAAGCAATCTACAGATTCAATGTAATCCCTATAAAAATTCCAATACAAGTCTTTACAGACATTGAAATAACAATACTAAACACCATATGGGAAAAAATCATAATAGCTAAAACAATCCTGTACAATAAAAGATCATTCCTAATCTCAAACTCTATGACAGAGCTATAGTAATAAAAACATCATGGTATTGGTGTAAAAACAGACAGGTGGATCAATGGAATCAAACTGAAGACTCAAGAACACCTGATTTTTGACAAAGAAGCCAAAATTATACAATGGGAAATTGAAAGCATCTTCAACAAACTGTGCTGGCATAACTGGATGTCAGCATGTGCAAGATTGCAAATAGATCCATATCTATCACACTGCACAAAACTCAAGTGCAAGTGGATCAAAGACCTCAAAATAATCCAGTTACACTGAAGCAGATAGAAGAGAAATCAGGAAATAGTCTCCCTATGTTTGTGATAACACTAGTATCCTTCAATAAAGCATCCCTCTTTTCAAATGTATATGTATATAGTTTCTTGTCATTTGAAGGTGACAGTAAGATGTATAGTGTTCTGCTTTTCTTTTGGTATGTGTATGTGTGTTCCATGGAGATGCATGATTGCATTGTTGGTGCATGTACAAGTCCTAAATTTATATAAGTTGTCTTTTTTGAGATTATAATTAGATCATTTCTCCCATTCTTTACCTACCTCCAAACTCTCATCTACACTTCCCTACTCTCTATTAAATTCATCAGTTCATATTTTCTTTAATTGTTGTTACATACATGTGTGAATTTATATAAATGTATGTTCCTTATATATGTAAAATATATATGAATATATATTCCATGTATATCACTTTTTTGTTCTGTATACTACCACTTGTATGTTTCTTTTCAGGGCTATATGGTATTGGTATACCATATACAAACTGGTATGCTCTTCTCCAATGAAGACTATTTGTCTACTCTAACCTTACTCAGTTTTCTGTAGTTGGTAGTGTAGGGTTGAGGCCTCCTGAGCTCCACTCTTACCCAGCCCTCCATACACACCCCCTCATTCACATTAGCATGACTACTGTTGTTACCTAGGCAGTGGTGAGACTTTATGGATGTAGCTTTTGACATGCTTAGGAGATACAATCCTACAACAAATTCTTTATTTCATAGGTTCTTACAGTCTTTCTTCTCCCTCTTCCACAATGTCTGATGTGCCTCAGGTGCAAGAGTGTGTCTTCAATGTTCTCTTTAGGACAGATTTCCACAGCTCTGTCTTTTAATTGGTTTTGGTTTTCTGTAACAGTCTCCACCTGTTCCAAAGAGAAATTTGTTTAATGAGGGTGAGGACTACACTCCTCTGTGGGTATAATTAGAATTATTTAGAATGTAGGAAGGGATTATATTGTGATAGTGAAATGATGGCTGTAGTTTTTCCTCCAGCTAGGACTTCAGTAGTCCTGGGGAGTTGGCTAGGTTTCCCGTATCAGGCATGATTTCCTTCTCATTGAACGGGTCTTACAACCAAATATAGTGCTGTTGGTTACCACCAAGGTCTGACTGTCACTAATCTACCCTTAGGGTTATCATGCAATGTTTGTCCTTGTGGTGGTTCATAGCTGAGTAGGGACTGTTGGTTACTTACCCCTTTTGAAAGCTTGTGTGGTGCGTTATAGTACAGAAAATACAGTCATCCGGGGAGTAAACATTCAGTTCAGTAGCAACTCAGGGGCCTCTGGGCACTGTTTCTGAAGTGTATGGTGTCTTTTGAAGTAGGGACGTACCTTCCATCTTTGGGAGGCAACCAAGAGCAATAGCAATAGGCTGTAATGTTTTAGGAGTCTCTTTTACAGTCCTGACCAACATCTCAAAACAGGGCTTCTCATGCCTGGTTTGGGGGTTTTGTGTTAGATGGTCTTTGGCTCTAGGAGGGATCATTGTCAGCCCAGATGGGAAAATATTATTTAAATAAAGATTATATATTTATATCTATACACAGCCTTGTGTGTATTAGAGATTTTCCTTGTAGGTGGATACATAATAGTGTGATTCCTTCTGCCGTTTTCCGACATCCTTACTGTTATGTCTACCTTCCTCCATTCTTCTTCTGTATTTGTCTCCCTCCCATTTCCCTAGTAAGAGCCCCTGCTTTCCCATGGTGTATCACCTGTACACTGTTATTGCCCACTCTGTTGTTCCTCCACACCCCACCGACCCAACAATGGTCTAGTTTTACTTTCCTGGTTTCTGCAGTTACTCCATCATACATACTCATATCAGACAATGAATGTGCCCGAACTCATCCACTTCTTACTGAATGAGGCAGGGTTTTTTGTTGTTGTTGTTTTTTGTTTTTGTTTTTAATCCCAAGCTGCCCAATTCACCTGGTGTAGCTAGTGTACTCTAGGGCTCCCCTACCCCCACCTCCCAAGTGCTAAGGTTGTAGGTAACCATTGTGCCTGAAGACTTTAACATAGGCCTGAATTTCCATCCTTGTGATGGTCCAGCAATCACAGTACTCACTAAGCCACCTCCCCAGTCATTTATTCTGCTTGACAGAGAGCTTCAGTTTTGTCGATGATTAACTTTATGTAAAAAGAATTTTCAATACATGTATACAATGTAATTTGAACATTTCACCCTTCCAATTCCTCCCAGACATTTTCTATCATATCAACCAACCCAATTTTTTTTTGTAACCCACTAAATCCAGTTAGCACTCTCCATATGGGTTTAGGTATAGGACTATTGACTAGATTGTAGGAAAACTACTAGGGGACCCAGCACAGAAAAAAAAAAAAAAAGACTCTTCTACCAATGGCCTTCAACTGCTGATATTCTCCTAGACTAGGGGTGGGGCTTCATGAATTCATTCTGGAATGTTGAAATAAGCTAGCTAAAGGGATCAAAATGCAGTGATAACAGTAACAATTTTGTTTAAATAGTCTTAAGCACTGTACAGTAACAGGAAGGAAGGAAAAAAGGAAGCCCTAGTTTAGTAAAGAAAAGGTTGATCTAAAAGGACCAAAACCATGACTCAAGTACCTAACATATTTGCATTTATACTATAAGAAGGATTGTCACTGAATACATAGATGAATTCCAGGACAGACACTTATAAAGGAAATGAATTCATGAGGCTTGGTGATGGAGATGGTGAGCGAGGGCTCCCATAACAAACATAAAATGCATTTTTCATCTAACACCACATACCTGAGTGTGTGCATGCATAAAACATAGACAAGGACACACATATGCACACACACACACACAGACACTCATGTGAATACATGCACATACACATGCATGCACACATTCACATACCTGTGCACAAACACAGCATGCACATGTGCACACACACAAATACACACATATATGCACACGCATGTGCTCATGCACACACAAGCACACATGCACATACATACACAGAAATGAACAGACATACACACTCACAGACACATGGATACACAAATACACCCACATGCACACACATACACTCATGTACACACACACACACACACACACACAACATGAAGAGGGAAATTTTTTATGCTACCTCAAGAAGTTGTTCAGTTAACTCAAAGATGAAGCAGAATTTTCAAGTTTTGTTCAATTCTGCCTAATTGAAAACAGCTAGAGAAAGCTAAAACTATACAAATATAAGAAATGGAGAAGAGTGATTAGCAAGAATGAATTTATCAAGTCAATAAAGGAGGCAAGACACATAGCAAGGAGATAGAATGCTTGTCTGGTCTGCATTCAATTCCCAGCATTGAAGAAAATCCACATGATTATGTAATGCTTCAGAGAATCCATTGTATAGTCAGATAAAAACCCCAGCTATACTGTTACAAGGTATCATGAGCAGCTGATACAACATTTGACTTAATTCTACTGTCACATAACAGAAATAACAATAGCACCTGTCTCCTAAGTGTACCAAGGAGACTTGAAGTTCTTAGGCCAATGCCTGACACTTAATTGCTGTTCTCTTTTTTACTAAGCGTGACACAATGAGAATTCCATCTATGAGAGAAGCCACAGGATTTTCAGTGTGCCTCAAAACTAATTACAAACACAACTTCTTGGGCTGTTTAAAGATCCAGAAGTGGTGTTTATTTCAATGTTTTCTGTTCCGAGTGGTACAGGAAGCACCTTGTTTTGACATGTTTGCTTTATTTTTTCTGAAGAAAAATCTAGGAAAACATTTGGATATTGGAATGCCAACATGAGCTTGGTCATTGAGTAGAGAAGTCAATTTTCTACAAAGTGCCATTAGCACTAAGCATATCACTCACACAGAAGGAGAGGCATTTTTGAGCTGATCCACACAGAATCGAAACATCTGAGCTATACATTGCTGCAGTATAACATAGCTTGTGTTTCTATGAGCCCAGATGTTACATGAGTCTATTCAGGAGCAAACAACTAGGAACCAATATGGTGTTCAGTAAGTAGTGTATTAAACTCTAGAGTGGGGACAGCTTGTCTCCACTGAGAGTGTGGACAGGCCAGGTCTTGCTGATTCAGTCTTAATTACAGAATGCTTCTCCTCCTGAAATTGGCCAAAGAATCATTGCATGCATATCACCAGCATACTATTGAGCATCCATTCATTTATAAATATATATTACTTGCATATTATGTTCCATGCATGCTTATTTATTCCAGGGTTATAACCCAGACAGTACTGGACTCACAGCATGTATAATCTCATAGGGAAAATCAGACAGTACACAAGTCAATGACAAAAACAACCCCTAATAAGCACAAGCTTCCTAAAGAAAGTGAAGCACAGTAATGAGACATTGAGTAGGCTGTCAAGACATTTTTTTTCTGTGGAATGAAAGACAGGAAACAGCTCTTCTACAAATGTCACTTGGCAATCACTCCAGGCAAACACAGATGCCCTCTTCCTAAGGTTAGGAGTAGCAGATTTTCTTCCTTGCCAGCAATTTAATAAAAGACTAAAAGGTGCACTCCCCCAGCCCCTATCAGACATGTCCCCCCCACTCAAGTTTCTTGAAACAATTCTCAATTGAGGTCCTCAATCTCAATGGAGAAAAGTTCCGGTGCATGCTATAATCCAGATCGTGTCCTAAAGTCTCTACGTGTTTGTTCACATTCAATACACACAGCCCTAGAATCCAGAAGCTATTCCACCCCCTTGTTCCAAACGAGAGTGCTGAGGCATGGGGAGACTTTTCAGAACTTACTAAAGGTCGCACATCTGCTAGGTGACAAACTCAAAATGAAAACGAGTCAGTTGGCTTCAGAGTCTGAGCTCTTTTCACTCGATGCCATGGGAGCTGAACGAGCCATAATAATGACAGTACAATCCATGTACTCTTCCCCCTCCCTCTGCTCCTTGTGCACAGATTTACCTATCAAGTTTCAAAGTGTACAAGGCTGAGTTTTCTTCACAGAGAACTGAGAGCACATCATGAAGAGACACATGTGTTGCCCCAAAAGGGAGGTGTTCTTACTTCCTGCTGAAGTTTGATGTAGTTCCTTTAAACAAGCAACCAGACCCACTATTTACCAATACTTAGCATCCCTGAACTTTAGAAAACAATAGTGGTTTGTCACGGGAATGTACTACCTTTCTGTTTGTAATTATGATGGTAATTGTTGTCTTCATTTACTAAATTATAAACTGCTGGAGCTGTCTTAATGTTTTACTACCGGCATTTACTGAAGTTCCAGATTCAGAAGATAAGTCATTAAATAATTGTGGAATGAATGAATGATGTGCTCAAAGACTTGTAAAGGTGAATTTTTTAAAATTAATTTTAGCTTTAGTATAATCATTTTTTCCCAGATATTATTTTTCCAGAGTCCATTGTACAATAAGCAATAAAAATGGCACCATTCTTAACTAGACCTTCAATGTTGCATAAAATTAAGAGATTCAAAATAATTGTTGCTTTGAACTCTCACAGTTGAGAAACCTGTATTTAGAGTGTCCTCTAAAGTAATTATCTTTGTGTAAAGATGTATTTGATCCCATCTACTCTTTCACAAGTTATTCCCGTGTTTGGTGCTCTGTTTTGACTCCAAGCTACCTTCTGGGCCCCCATCTGTCAATAGCAAAGTGTTACAATTATGACTTCCCCTCAGTCAAATCTGCTAGTTTTCTCATGCTCAGTTGCTATAGCACTTCAGCCTCCCTCTGAAGAGCCTTGTTTTTAATACTGCACATTTTTATCTACTATTCATTTACTTACACCCTTTCACAGATTTTTGTCGACATGCTACAGACTTTGACACTTGACAGTTTTCTGAAGCTTTTGCTAAGTAAATTGAAAATTGGGATAGTACAACAGGAATCCAGGCTGTGTCTGTGTATACTGTATGCTGCGCTTCCCCTTCGTGTTATCTAAGTCCTGCTGTGAGCCACTGCTTCGTGAAGACTCAGCCCCAGTGGGTATGTCTTGCCCTACTCCTTGGATTGCTGTACTGTTAGTGGTGGAACTTTCAATAGGAAACATTAGGAAACATGGCTGAAGATAAAATTTAAAATGTGCTATTATTAATACATCTGCATATCACATGTCGGGTTAGGTGTTCTGTAACCAAAACATGTTAGGTTGTATAATTCCACACTATAAAAACAAAGAACACAATTTAAAATGGGAAAAGCCTTTGGACAGACTTTATTATTACTAGTGAAAACATGCACATGGGCATTAAATACATAACAGAATTCTCAGTAGCTTTCATCACACTATTAGGAAAAGGTCAATAATAATCATGACACACAACTTCATATAGACTAGTATGTCTACTAAAAAGACAGATAATACAAATGTTGCCAAGAATGGGGAGAAATCAGAACCCTTATACACTGCTGATTCTTAAAATATTAAACATAGAATGCTACATATCCATCACAACCATCCCCAGACAGGTAATCAGGCCAAGTGGAAACCCATCTACATAAAAAACTTGTTTTCTACTGGTATTTGTTCCGGCTGAGATGTGGAAACAATTAAACTACCCACCACCTGAAGAACAAACAAGTCAACTGTGGTATATCGGCATGATGGAATGCTACCCTTCCATAACAATGAATGAATTGTGTAAACACAACAGGGATGAGCCGTACAAACACTGCAGTTGAAGGGAATCAGGTACAAACTTCACAAATGATAGGAGTCTATTTTATCAAATGTCCAGAACAGGCAAATCCACAGAGACAGATAGCACTTCAGAATTTTCAGAGACTCGGAGAAGAAATGGCTGGGAATGAATACAGCATTGTTTTTAGAGACAATCAGTGTACTCACAAATTGTACTGTGGTTTTGGTTGAAGAATCCTTTGAGTATACAAATATTACTAAATTGTACAATTTACATAGGTGTGCTTCCTGGTATAAAGTCAAGAACTCATTAAATTTGGTTTTTATTATTATATTTTTAAGATTTATTTTTATTACTTCAAGTGTGTGTGTGTGTGTGTGTGTGTGTGTGTGTGTGTGTGTGTGTGTGTATACAGGTGCCCCTGAAGGCAAGAGAGGTCATCAGATCCCTCAGAACTAGAATTACAGGCACTTGTGAGTCATTTGAAATGGATTCTGGAAACCAAATGCAGGTCCTCTGGATGAGCAGCAAGTGCTCTGAACTGCTGAGCCATTTCTCCACCCTCAGATCTGATTTATTAGAGTAACAATAATATATATATATATATATATTATATATGTATACCTTTAAAATAACTACAAAAATATGGCTAAATATCTGCTACGGATTCATTTATGCTAAAAATTCATTATACACTGTTGAAAAGACAAAATAATTTCCCACCTATCATCAATGGGGAAAAATCCAAAACCATTTTATGTATTGGTTTTGATTTTAAAAATAACACAAAGAGAATAAATTAAAATAAGAAATGTGTTTTCCTCCTCGGGACCTTTGCTTTTTGATTTGTATACTGAGCCAGAATTTGTGCATTTCTGGCTGTACACATTGCATGGCTGTGATTCCAGTCCTGGGGTTCTCTGCTGGTAAGCACAGATGATTTCCATATTATTTTTTAAGTCCTTATGCCTTTAGAATTGCCTAGCAGAATGTTCCCTCTAAAATAATAAGGTCTCAAGAGATAACAAAGAACATGCACCTTGTTTATAGTATGTTGTGGACTAACAAATGAGTGCCTGGACTTATGGGTGCACAGTTCTTTCTCCATGTGTGAGTATTTGTATCCCCAAAAGATTTAAGACCTCATTTCAAATCTTTAAATTGCACAGGAAGATGGTACTATATACAGAGACATTAATTCTTTTCATAATGAAGAAATGAAACTACCATATTTAATTTTGGAATCCTATTTTAGTGAGAGAAACCTGGTTTGTATTGACTCAGTAGATTTGTGTCATACCTAATTTATTGCGGTAGAGTTTTGTGGAAGCAAACACATATAAATGTACAAGTTTCATGTATAATTGGGAAGCATAGATAAAAATAATTTGACATTGAAATTTATACTTAAGAAATGGTGCACTTCACTGCAATCAATTTTTCATTATGCTGTTGAGATCAATAGCTACAAATAAGATATAAAAACTCTATTATTGATGGGGCATATGTCAGTATAAAATGTGCTGTTTTCTATAGCGTTTCAGAGGTAGAAAATTGTATTATACACTTTCCAGTGATATTCATATTGCCCTGCAGAGAATGCCTATTAAAATCAATGTACAGTATGTCAGCACTGGGACATTTTGTAATACTGAGAAAGGGTAGAACACACACACAAGGATACCACTGTGGATAAAATATTACCTTAAGTTCATTTTTCTGGGGTCAGTTAAAATAATGAAGACACATGGATTTTTATTTTTCTTCTCTCTCTCTCTCTCTGTTTTTGCTTCTTTTTATATTTGAAAAGGAGTCTAGCTTGGTCATTACTAAATGTGATTGTCTCAGAGAGCTGTTTGGCCTTTGTGGCATTTATCAAATTGACTGTGTCCCTCCCCCATTCTCCCAAAGTGTTTCACATTGATGGGGGTGCGACAAGGAAACCCCGGAGCAACATGTTTCAGAAGAGAAGAGGAAATATGAACATAGGTAGCAAAATCTGGTGTCCACAGAAATGTGCTATCTGTACCACTGATGATGAGACTTCATGTTCACAAAGCACACCTGTGCCTGTTCCCATTCTGTTAGGGAATAAATGCACCCTGAGCGAAAGAAGCCTGAAGGAATATGTTGGTAGGAGAAGGTCTGGAGTATAATGGACCTATCTGAGAACATTTTATCCCCTTTGCAAATCTTGATGTTTACGCTTAAATTTGTATGTAACTTTTTTTCTGATGAATAAAAATTTAGTCCTAAAATTTGCATACCCTTTCAAAGAGCTATCCCTTTACCTAAATTACATCACCCCACCACTTCTGTTTCAAGGGTATACAATTTGGCCATAATATAGAGATATTCTAATCTGTAATAAATTATGTCTTTGTGATAAATTTGAAAGAATACACATTCTCCATTTATTTTATTGTAATAAGACTCATATAAAGTAAGTAATTTGACAATGAGAGCTGTTTCAGAAAAGCATATATATATATATGATATTTATTCATTTTCTGGAAAAGTCTTAAATGCATGTTTTGTTTTTGTGTTAGTGTTTCTTTATTTGTTTGAGACAGGGTGTCTCTGTGTAACGTGCCTGGTTGTCCTGGAACTTGCTCTGTAGACCAGGCTGGCCTCGAACTCACAGAACTCAGCCTGCCTCGGCCTCTCAAGTGAGTGCTAGGATTAAAGGTGTGTGCCACCACACTCAGATAAAATGCATGTTTTAATTTAGATAGCAATTGGTTTCCAAGTGAGGTGATTATGAGGCATTGTGTTGGAGAGAAATAAGAGATAATATCCTGTGTGTTTGTGTGTGTGTATGTGTGTGTGTGTGTGTGTGTGTGTGTGCATGTGTGCACATGTGCACATATGCACATGCTGGCAGCAGACACCACTGATAAAAGGCTCTCATTGTACACATATCAATTAAGCCACACTTTAAAACCCTGGGAATCTTAGTTTTTCATTTTCTTTCTTATATATAATTCTAATTTACTTATTTTATGTGTGTGTGTTTACCTCTGCATGTATGCCTATGCATCACATGTGTACCTGATGATCACAGTGTTCAAAAACTGGCATCAGATCTCATAATACTGGAGTTATGAATAGTTGTGAGCCACCATGTGAGTCCTGGGAGTCAAACCTGGGTCCTCAGCAAGAGCCACAATTGCTCTTGACTATTGAGTCATCTCTCCAGCCCCTCTTGATAACGTGCTTTTCACTTTATACAGAAATTGTTTTAGGTGGTTGGGGTTGTCATTTTTTTTAAAATTGTCTTGTGGTTGTTCAGGCTGAAGTTCAGTATCAAAGTGTTAGTGAGCCTGTTCTGAGTTCTCTGTCCTTGACTTGTTAATGGCTGCCTTCCTGCTAAGTCCTAATGCAACTTCTATGCTCCCACATCTCTGCTCTGTCTTCTCTTCTTATAAGGACACTAGTGCCATTGGATCAGGGCCCAACCTTGCAACTTCATTTAACCTTATTTACCATTTCAGAGGCCCTTTGTCTAGATACTTGTTTTCTAAGTGAATAGAGTTCTGGGCTGTGATCACAGTTTTTGGACACAAAATACTCTTATCTTTACCTTGTTTAGTGTATTTGCACACCAATGATTTCTGCCGGCATTAACCTTTTTCCCTTCCTAAAATTTGTATTAATTTTGGAGGAGAGTCACAATTCAGTCTATGACAGGAGCTAAGATATGTGCATCAGTGCACTTGATATATGCAGTGCAGTATCTGCTACTGAGATAGGCTCAGGGAAAGGTGGCTCTTTAAAAAATGTTTGGATCTGAACATCAAGTATCTTGTTCTTAACATGAAGTGATGATAGCTCCCATAATTTTCAATTAAAAAAAATGACCCAAAAAAGAAGTACAGGAAAGAGGATTGGGAGTTCAAGGTCATCCTCAGCTACACAGTGAGATCAAAGCCAGTTTAGACTGCATGAGACCCCCATGTCAAGACAACAGCAAAAGACAACAGCAATAAAAATGAACAAGAACTGTTGTGATAGTCATCAAAATAGACTTCAATAGGACAACTGAAGACAGTCGGAAAAGCAAGCGAGTTTTCAGTAGTTGAGTTGAAGCAGTGTGGGAGGCTGTGCCTTGGCAGAGGCAGGCTTGAAGCCTCATAGAAATGGTGATGATCAGGGTAGCTTGTGGGGAACTTAGGGAACCCAAAATGAAGAGGCAAGAACCTTGTCCAGAACAAAGGGCAGATAAGAGTCTAGGAAGTCAATATGATCTTGTCCTCTTTTGATTTCATTCAATGACAAAGTAAATTTGTAGATCCTAGGCACAAGGTTTATACACTTAAAAATATCCTGGTACATTATTTGTCTCATCAAGGAAACAAAAATTGTTTGCAAAGTAAGCATGCAAGAAACAGGAGAGAGGAAGATGGATTCATGGTCTGCCTAATGTTTCCAGAGTCAACAGAAGCAGAAGGCTCCTCCAGGAACTTCAAACCACATTACTGTCTGTTTATGAAGCATTTTGATTCTTTTACCTTTAAAACACATCATTCCTGGAAGGGTAGGAAAGGACCAAGAATACTCAGCACTTCAGCCTTTTGTCAGTCATTTAACTCCAACAATGAACCTGTGCAACTGGTTCCATGAAACCATCAATCAAGGTCACCACACCAGTTATGAGAAATCCATACAGGTTGTCAGCTGTAGTGCTTCACAAAAGCACAGACTGGATTGGCTAAAGTTCTAGGCACCTGACAAGAATGGCTCCACATGAACTGGTTAATCATGAAAGGCTAGGCTAATTAGGAACCCTATGGGCTCTGGAAAACTGGGTTAATGGAGGGCAGAGTGCTCAGGAATGCTAAGAAGTGGTGAGGACAGATAGAAATAACAGATGAAGAGCATGGAATGCTGCCCAGTTACAGCTGGCCACTCTGCTGTATTCTGCTGATCCTGTTGTACCACCCACTCATTTCACAGGCCTCTATTGAGTCATAACAAGTCAATACATCATGTAGTTCTCATGTATTACATCACTCTACTGTACTCACTGTCATTGGCTTTATTGAGACCACTTTACAGTTATGATTTCCATGAGCTGAAAGGAAGATTCTATCAGTTATATCAGGTCAAGCTCTATGGCTCATTACAATAAGTTATACTAAGATATAAAGAAGAAAAATTTAATGTAAGCTGCTGGACTTTGAGCTGAATTAAGGCAATGAACAAATATGCAAGTACTTATTAGCAGGTCCTCTGGGCTCAGGTGAAGTGTCTGATGACTCCACAAACAATTGATTGGACCCTGGGTATCTCCTGTAGACACAGTGGTTTTTACCAGCTATATAGATTTACTCTTACTTAGAACAAGGTTGCCTACTTTCTGAGATGTTGAATGTTTCATTTACTCTCCATATTATGGGGGAGATTCTTAGTCCAGTGATACTATTTCTTATTGGAAATCTTGAATAGATATCCCATAAAATATTGTAATTGTGGTCATTGTAAATAGAAAGTTTAAAATGTCACATTTCAAAACTCATGCTTCAGTAGACTAGAATACACAGTTTCTCTCCCAGTGAGTCTCACTTTAACTATGCGTGGCTTTATGGTATTTATAAGTTATTTATAAACTGTCAGAAATAAAGTGACTGAAAATAGTATTAATTACTTTTATGATTGAATATTCAAGTTAAAAATCTAGAAAAATTGAACCTGACATGAAAACAAAGACAGGAAGTGTACAGTGTCAGAACTTCATATATTGTCAGTGGAGAAAATATTCATCTCAAACATATTGTGAAAATTTTACAGGAATTCATTCCAGAGTGTGCTAAGTATTATATAGAACAAAAATGGCAGCAGCAACAGCTGTTGTGACCTTTGAGCCTGTCTAACCTTCACTTGGAAAATGCCTTATATGGACTAGATAACAAGAAAAGTAATGCAGTTGTGTGGCTACTTTAGGCTCAGAGGTTAACACATGCTCGCGGATCAGTGTATCAAGGAAGCATTCTTAGAGAAAAGAAAATAGAGATGATCTCATATTAACACAGAAAACGATATCTAAAGTTTAAAAAAGATCAAATCAGTAAAAGCATGGAAGTCAAGTTGGGTAAGAAAAATAAATCATTTTATAAATGCTAACAAGCTGAGTGATGATGAAGCACAGAGATGGTAAGACACAGAAGCAATGCCCACTGGGTAGGTGTTTACAGGATCATGTGATGCTACTCCAGTATTTGTCAACAAAATTCAAATGTTCCAGTCCAATAGCTGTTCAAAGGCAGCAATATAACCAATAGAAAGGGGGTAGGTTGTGATATCCAACAATCCTGACTACATGTTGATTTTGCCTGCAATCCTTTCTATGCTGTGCTTCCTTCAGTTACTTTGGGTGGAAATTATGTAACAATCCATATCTCCATTTTCTTACCTATGAAGTGGAACAATGAGACTGTGCTCATGAGATTGTGCTGACCCATGTTTATAGCATGCTTAAAACATTTTTCTAATGTAACTAGAAATGTTTATATCAATGTTCATCATGGCATTGGTATGACGTACATATTTATATGGATGTACATATTTATATGGATAACAAGAAAAGTAGTAACACCTGGAATGTTCTTTCAGAAATATGCTTAGCTTGGTTTAATTAAAAGGAATTCAAACAATAAAATAAAAGTAAATACTTCCATTTTAAAAGTCATATTGAAAATTTTCTGCTAACCTCTTTTAAAATTACTTCTTAAAGTACTGGAGGGAAGAGAGGGGGATCTGCGGTTGGTTGTAAAATGAATAAACAACTCCTTAATAATAAGTACTGGGGCATTTTCACATGTACTCTGCTATGCACAAAGTGGTAGAGGCAGCTATCCCATCTTATTCTTTCAGTGTATACAGTGTAAAATATTTTCATCAACAATATGACCTCTTTCAGAGTACTGGGATAAAATCCACCTTAGTACACTAGATAACGACATAATTGTGTTTCTGTGAGCAAATATGGGACAGGAGTTAACATGCAGGGGGGAAGGTTTAATTTTAACTGACTCTTAAAGCTTCTAGTCATCATATTGAGGGAGACAGGACAGAATTCCTGGTGGTGGGAGAAGGTAGCCAAGACACACACCTTCATGGATTAAGAAGCAAGAACTGCACCACAACGGGAGGGCATATCAGCATCCAGTGTTTATCTCTAGTGCCTTATCCACACTGAAGCCTTGGGGCCAGTTTCCACAACCTCTCAAGACACTGCCACAGGCTGAGGATCAAACACAGGGTCTGAGATGGGAGCACTCCACCTTCAAACTGTGACATTATACTCCAACTCTGAAGGCTCATGGCCATCTCATGAGGCCAAAGTTGAAGGTAGTCCAACTTCAAGACTTCTAAAGTCTCAACAGTTAACAACAGTGCTCAAAAAGCTGAAGCCTCTTCCAAGATTCAATGCAAACTCTTAGCTGAATGCTCTCATAGAACAAAAAGACTGGTTCCATGCTCCCAAAATACAATGGTACAAAGTAAAGATCCAATCAAGTGGAAAGGATTATAGGATAGCTAGAAAGACTGGACCGAAGTACAAACAAACAAACAAACAAAAAAACAAACATTTAATCCTGCATGTGTGGCATGCAATATCATTATATGGTGTTCAGTGTATTTCAGCAGCCCTTCCCACCTAGCTCTGCCATTTACAGTGCACCTGGCCTTTCTCTTGGTCCAGTTTCACTAGGTGCCTGTAGCTTCCTGTATATGTACAATTTTGTTGCCATGTTTATCACCCTGGGGCCTCCATCTCAACTCCATTAACATAGGCTTCATTGTAGCATATTCATTCACAGCTTGTTCAGTAACACCATGCAGTGAAAGCCAAAGTTGTTGCACATTGCCTATCCACATAGACTTCATTATTTATTTATTTATTTATGTATTTATTTATTTATTTACTTGTTTGTTTATTTTTATGTAAGTATTCACAACCCCACCACTTTTATATTCTGCATATGTGCAAAACCAACAGTTGCTAGCTCAAAATATAACCAGGATGCCCTGGGACCAGAGCTGCAGTGACCTCTAAGTGTCCTAGAAGCTGGATGTGTGGGGGAATACTTCTCTATGTCTGGTTTTCCGTGGGGACACCAGACGGTGTTCTCTTTTCAAATGAACATGTGTCACTTGTGTTTGTATTTTCATACCCTGGAATATTTGATGGAAAACGTCTCTCCCTCCAGGCCCCTTTCCTTCTGTTCTAGTACAATTTCCAAAGTTTTCTGTTTAGTGACACTAGCCTCTTTCTATGCACCTACCTTGTTTCTACTTTTAAATGCATTCATGCTTGTCTCCTCAGCATCCTGCAGATTTTCACATCTTTTGGTTCTGCTGTTTTCTCTGAATTCTCACTATGAATATGGCCAGGCTGTGAATAACAGCAGTGTCCAGCCCATATTCTCTGCTGTCTTGAAATTTCTTCTGGCAGATCAGTTAGTTCATTGTTTTTAATTCAGTCACAACCAGATTGTTCAAGGCAGGGGCCAAAAGCTGCAAGATTGGTTGCCAAAAGTTAACACAAATGACCTCTAATGCATTTCTTCAGAGCACTTTGGTTTCCATCTCATTTCTTACTAGCACACTCTTTAGCACCCAGATTTCTATCAGAACTCGATCTTCTGAACTCCCCCACACAGTCACTAAGCTCTATGTATAGTATTCTGGGCTCCTCTAGTGAAATTCTTCAAACTTTCATCCATTCTTTCCCTGGAACCATGCCAAAGATTTTTGAATCAGGGGTTAATTTTATCATAGCCACAAACCTGCTCCTCAGTTATAATTTTCTTTAACTGGTTACTTTATTCCTTCCTGTTTCAAAATAATAAGACAAATTAAAGGAAGGACAATGTATTTTTCACTTACCATCCTAAGGAGTACAGTCCATCCTGTCAAGGAAGGAATGGGGGATTCCATTGTTGTGTGGGGTATGCAGTCAGAACTACTTACGTGTTGGGGAATCTCGGATCAGGTTAAGCAAACCTGGACAAGAGATGGGTCATGGGAGCTTGGGTAACATTGGGTCCCAAGGACCCAGATGGGATATATATATATATATATATATATATATATATATATATATATATATATAAAACTAAGCACAATACTTCCCAACTGGGCCTGCTTCTGGTTGTAGTGTAGGTCTCTCTGCTTCCTGATCCACAAGATGTGAGCAGTTTCTCTTGCTCCCACCACCCTGATTGCCACCATGTTTCCTTGCAGTAGACAATGAGATCTAATACTGAAATCTAAAGACCTGTTTCTAGTGGTCTCAGTCCTCTAGAGGTCCCTGTTCCAAATGGTTCCACAGCCTCCTAAGACAGCTCCACCAATGGTGAACCAAATATTTAAACCCAGGAGCCTGGGGAGGACTTTTCACATTCATCCACAATATCTGATATCCCAGCATGGAAATGACTCGGAAAAGCGATAAACTTTTCATACATTTTTTGGAATAGTGAAGTAAAACTGCTTGTTAAGTTCTAATGATTAAATGGTCCATTTCTGTCAATTTAACACAATGCTTTTTCAAGTACAAAAGTATATATATAGTATATATATTTATATATATACATATATGTGTATATATATGTATATCCAAGAGAACTGTAACATATGGAATTAATGAAATGATTATGTCATTATTTGTCTTTTTCTTTTGAGAACATGCTGCTCCCAATTAAGGAATCAAGTAAAAGGCAATTTTTTCCTTGGTTGTTTCTCTTTAAACAATGGTTTCCTAATTTGCTCTGGGCTGGATTGTCAGCCACAAAAACATAAATATTTATAGACAAGAAAAAGTAAGAGAAATGCCCCTATACTTGCTTAGTCTCCTCCAGAAATGTGTGAAGGCATCAGCTTCTTCAAATGTACATTAATATTCTGGAGTAGATGCTTCTGGGTCGAACATGTCCTGTGCTATTACACCAGAAACAGATTGAAAATAACTGGCTAAAGTATCAGTGGTGTGGGCAGCCGAGATTTTATAGCAGTATGACAGACTGTAAGTTTACCTGAATCATATGCTTAATATATTTGATTTGGTTTTAATTGGAATAATTTTATTGGATAAATTTATTACTAGGACTCTATGGAATGCCTATTATGTCTGGACACTCAGGAATAGAAAAATTTAATATGCAGCCCTAATCTCCAAGAAAAAAAATGTCTTTGGTGGCAAATATAGACTTCTAAAGAGGTAGGACACTGCAAAAAAGGCAATGAAATCCACAGGGAATATAGTAGAGTATTTATGACACTCTTTGAGTACCTACTACGTGCAGGCTCTGCTTTAAGCATATGTATTAGCATATATGTATGATCTTTCAGGTAACTGATGTTACTTCTATTGTATAGATGAAAATAGTGAAGGACGAGGATTAAGAAGCCTGTCCAAAGTCATGCAGTCTATCTATGTGAGAATGTGCATCTCGGCACCATGTCAGAAAAAGCCAGATGATGACTATTAGATGACTATTTAAGTAGAAAGCACAAAAACTACAAAGAATTGGAGTATTCTAGACAGGAAAAGCACTTTGGAAAACCTTTGCCAGTGGCATCTGGCTGCTCCTGTGACCAGAGGTCAGATCTTCAGTGTGGCTGGAGAGTAAACTTGTAAGGAGAGGATGCAGAATATGGCAGAGAAAGACCAATGGGGAGAATATATACTTGACTGCCATGTGGCCTCTCTTCTCAAGATAATGGCTTCACAAATTTTGTTTCCTAGTTGTTGTTTAACTCAAGGTCTTCATCATCTACCATCATAGGTCGCTCTGCTACATGCATTTTAACCAGTTATTTTATCCTGATTTGATGTATTTCTGGACATATTAACATTTATTATAAACATTTCAGAGAAAGGCAGAGTTTTCAGACTTTCCCATTGTTTATGAATCATTGAATCTTTCTGTTATATCCTGTTCCTTGGGTTCACTGCCCTTCAAAATTTATCATGGGGTAGAGGCTGCAGGCAATGTGCACCTGCTCAATACGTCAAGCAAAGAAGAGATAATCAGATGGACATGTGTGTTTAACCTGTGCAATTGGTAGGACATTTGGATTTGTAGAAGACAGACTAGAATCAAGTGTCTGATGAGAGCTCTGTTCACTTTAAGCAAACTTGGTTTGTGCACATGTCTGCACTCTTTCATAACACTTTTTATCCCTGAATCTCACTTCTTCTGTCTCCTCCAATGTAAGATAATAACTTCATTATCTTTCTTACTTGTGGCTAACTCATGAATGATCTCCAGTACAGTGTGTGAACCATGGTGAATCAAAGAGGGTATTCATGTAAATTGATAGGTGGCTATTGGTGACTTTATTGTCATAATGACTATGCTATAAAAATGACTCACAGGAAAACACAATGTTTAGGGAGGGAAGACGTGGGATTGGAGTGGCTCATTGTATGGCGTGGAACCCCATGGCTGGTCACATTGTGGTGGCAGAGATAAAGCAGAAAGTACAAACCATAAGCTTGACCAGGCTGAAACTGTCACAAACCCAAGTGACCCACCTCTGCCAGCCATGCCTTCGACCTACCACAAAGCTTCCATAACCTTTGCAAGCAGTGTCAATATCTGGGGACCAAGCATTTAAATAAAGCCCTGTGGGAGAAATTTCACACTCAAGAAGTTCATGGTTGTTTTTAATAGAGTTTTTAAAGACCAAAGAGCTTCAGTATTCGGAAGGATAAATGACAACAGTAGAAGGAATATGCATTGGTTACTTTCCATCCCTGTGACCAAATACCTGACAGACTTACTATAAGACAGGAAAGACTTATTTTGTTAACAGTTCTAGATATTTCAATCCATCCTAAAAAGATAGGCATGGAATAGAGGCTTATTCCACAGTACGGGTGGGGGTGGGGGTGAGTGAGACAGTAGCTCTTCACAACACCTAACATCAGCAAGGAGAGATGGCAACCATTACCAAGAGACTGAACTTTAATTTTCAGTGTCCTGACCTTAGTAACTCACTTTTTTCTCAATAGTCTCTACCTTCCACAGTCTCCCTAAAACTATACTGCCAATAGCACAATATGTTTTTAAAACATAAGTTTCTGAGGACAATTCAAAATAAAACTGTAACATTTTGTCCCTGTCTACCAAGGTCTTATGTTCAGCTCTCAGTGGAAATCATGAAGTCAGTCCAACCTCAGAAATCTTCTCAAAGTCTTAAGAGTTACAACACAGTTCCAGGACTCAAAGAAAAAAAATCTTAGCTATGAGCTGTTTCAAAGAAAAATCAAAACTGCATAATGTTGTTCATATACATTGGTAGAGTAAACAAGTAGACATCTCTCTGTATAAGTGAGAGAAATACAAAGGTGACATGGAAATATTAAACTAATGTAAGAAAAAAAAAACCCAACAAGGAAAGCCTTGTAGCCTACATTTCCATGGCCAACTCCCATGGCACACGGTGTCAAATTGTGAGCTCTAGTAACCCCACACCTAGTACATAAGACCTTCCTCTTTAGGAGGCTCTACTGTTGCCTTTAGCTTTCCTTCACTTCTTCAATGTCCTGGGGCTCTCTATTATGACTTAGAATTCACATTCAGAGCTTTATACATTGCCTCAGAGTGAATCCAACCCCACCACAGGTTGCTGGCCTTCAGGCTTTCCCTAAAAATCTCAGTGCTTGGTTCCATGGTACTGTCCTTCTTGCATTCTGCCTGTCTGCAAAACTGTCAACATGTAGTCAATACCAGGTTCTGTTACCAGCTTAAAAAGTTTCAGGACTCCTGTGGACCATGCTTGCAAAAAGTTCTGAGTGTCTGGGTTACCTAACATGGACAAACACTTCCCTATATGGCCCTGTGTGGACAGAGTACCCCCGAGGCTTCTTCTTGCAAAGAAAAGTCTTACAAACATGTTTTCAGCTGCATACCTTGGAGTCTTCAATTGCTGGGTTTTACTACTTTCTGAAATGTCTTCAGTGTGCACTTTCCTTTTATCCCTTTGCAAAGTGTGTGGCTTCTTTATAACGGCATTGATCCCTTTAGCAATAATGGCCACGTGTCCCAAAGTTGTTTGGGCTATAACTTCAAGTAGACTTCTCCTCTAGCCAAATGGCATGCTTTTCAAGCACTTCCCTTCTGCTTTACTATCAGAGTTCTCACCGTAAACCTGGCTAAAAGCCATGACCAGAGGTCATATCATAATGTGAATGCTATACTATCTCGAAATCTTCTCTATTACATTGGTTAGTCCACTACATTTGAATTTGGTCTTACTCAAAATTTTAGGACAAAGGCACATTGGAGAAAAAATTTTCCAAGATCCAATGCAAAGGCCACTGGTCCAGTTTGTAATGGAGAATTTGTTCCTATCTGGAGCCCCATGAGCACAGACTTTATCCTCTGCATTCCTATTAGCATTTGTTCCTCTGCATTTCCCGCAGAATGCCCCGTCATGCTCTGCTTTTAGGAGCTTCTCTAGCTCACA
>CABHPQ010156825.1:2095-40126 GCA_902168405.1 Peromyscus aztecus | reverse complement strand
AGGAGGAGAGACAAGCTCGGAGCCCTTGTCCTAGACCTGAGCTTTGTTAAGGTTTTGTCTGATGGTGCTACTCTGTTTCCTGGAGCTTCTCTTGAAGGCTAATGAGCTTTGCATTGCATTATCAAGATTTTTAAGTGGACAAAGCAATATAAACAGAGGTTATTTCTGTTATATCTGAGCACAAAATTTTAAAGCCAATGCACAACTGACCATATCCCCCACCACACAAACGCTGCATCAGCAAAGACCAAGTTCTAAGTGGTGGCTCTTCACCAGCCCAGGTCCCCAACTAAGGAAGCCTAGAGTACATCCCCTGGTGATGCAACATACATACAGAGTAAGAAAGAAGGTTTGAAATTACTAAGGCTTGGGAGGGTTGGTTGTCCCTGAAGCATCACTTGGTCCATCCTGACTAATGCAATTTTCCTGGGCAAAGTACTCTTAAAAATTTTGCTATTGCCTCCTCAGTGTCCTCTTGCAAATCTGTCTCCACAGATGACCCCCATGGCCTTTCTGCTCAATCTCTATAGACTCCATAGCTTCTTACCCATAGAATTCTCCTTCCAAAATCATCTATTTACATCATTCCACTCCTGAGCAAAGCCACTCCACCCCTCTTTTTACAAAATTCCAACAAAATCCTTCACTGGGTTTGATGGAAAGGTGTGTAATCTACCATACATTGAATATTGTTCCCTCCTTCCAGATCCCAGCCATGAAGGATTCAGGGCCCGGCAGGGCCCCCTGACCACTGAGAGAACAGAAGTCACCCAGTCTCCATGTTCTGACAGTTTGTCATATTATTCTTCCCTATGGGGGCACTGATCCCTTCATCTAACCCTCCTCTCAGTCCCCTGAGACCAGAGGCCACTATACAAAGCTCCTAAAGCAAAGCAAAGCAAGATTGATGCCCTGCGGACAGCTGTGCATGGGAGGGCTGGAGATTCAATGAAGAGAGCAGGTCGTTCTTCCCTACCTCTGGTTCCCACACTGGACACCAAAAGGGAGCTGGGGCCAGAGCAACAAGAATTACTTTGTCCATTTCCCCAACACATCACCCTACTCCCTTAATCTCCTGAGCCTAGCCTTCTCACCTGGGCCACTCAAAATTTTTTTCTGTGTGTCCCAGGCCTTCTTGGGCTAACACATGCTTCATGTCACCCTGTCAAAGAGGATTTGGGTTCAAACAGGGATACAACATGTGTCATGGGGGGGGGGACCACTCATTTAAATATCACCCAGGAAGGACCCTGTCTCCTCCTCTAGTCCTTTGCCCCTGTTCATTTTTTTCCACATTTGCCCCTATTAACACAAGCAATGTTGGAGGCCTGGAGGCTGGGTCATCTGATAAGAAATCATAAATTAATATTAATGCTCAGGATTGTTTATAGACACCATTTCTGTCTGAGGAGGTAAGAGCCTCCCCCAGGCTGGGACCTGCAGCAGGGTTATAGGGCTTCTGGGGGCTGTGGAGCAATACATGTAAGAATGATTTCATCTAAACTCCCTGAGCGGTTTCATAGACCAAAGCACCTCTGAAGGACAAAGAGACAACTGTAAAATTACCTGGAAATAAATGCTTCTAAAGTGGTCGGAAGGAATCCAGAGTGAGGGGAATTCAGAGGGTGATAAGTGATCCATCAGCTCTTTTTTTTTTCCCCCTGATTTGGACTTTTTCTTACCAAGGCCACCGCCTGTCATTGTGCAGTTTATCAGCCATCACTCCATCTCGATTCTGGGTGACATGAGATCAATGGCCTAAAACTGTCCTCAGATCAACGGCGAAATTTATAACACCAGGCTACACCGAACACTACTGCATGGACCTCAGGCTACCCCCGACCCTGCATGGACTTCATTCTGGGTTTAGTGTTGAGACTGCCTTGTGGACTTCATTTCCATTTCAAAAGTGGACTGTGATCCACTTAGAGCACGGGAGTTCAAGTCACAGATGCAAATGGAGGAGCCCCAGTCAGAAGTCCCCCGCACTTACCCAGAACAAAGACTCTGGGGTGAGGGGAGTAACTAGTAGTGATTAAAATTCTCTCTGTCCTTCTGATTTAAGTCATTCTAAATCTTGTGAAATTTATTAATAAGGAAACTCTGAATCTGTAGCAACGTGTTTTAGTCTCTGAAAGCAGTTAATCCATTCAATTTATTGAACTCTAGAACTCCAGTGCACAATTTAAGCAGAGATTTGTGTTTCGTTCCCTCCTCACTGAGGGCTCCTTTGATTACCTACAACCTCTTTTTCTGCCATAAACTATGTAATCTGTTTAATTTTGACTCAAAATGTCCATGAACCATAAACCAGGCCTCACTAGCCCATACCCTACCCTCTCCCACCAAAAGGGTCCAGGAAAAAAAATCTTAATTTCCCAAATACCTCCCCACATCCCTGCACTGAATGGACTTTTAAGACTACTACAAGACCTTAATTAGCCATGGAATACCTGACCCCATCCTAGTTGATAACAAAGAAGCCTTGACTTGCAAAGCCAATGAGACCTTTCTCTCCCACCCCTGTCTACTGTGTGTCCTCCCTGAAACTGAACATCCAAGACAAGGTTCCCAGACAGCTGCATTCTCCAGAGGGTATATCATGAATGGAGTTCATGGGCAGCTGCTCCAGCACGGCTCGGGTTGGTTGGAGGGGAAGGTTTTACATGAGGAAACCCAATGTCCTGCCTTAGCTCACTGGTAAGCCGGTGCCAGCACAAAGCATTCTCCCGTCGCCTGCGTCTCTTAGGATTTGGCCTTCCCTCCAGCAGAGGAGTCACTGTTCAGATTGCACTATGCTGTTCTTCCAGGTGAGGGTTTAAACGTCCTCTTCGATTTCGCTTTAACCCAATGAGCCTAGTTATTGATTTCAGGGCCAACATCCCTGAAACAGCGCCTTATGGTGCAAAACCCAAATTCTTGAACGTGGCATATAAAGCGCCTACCCAATTTCCCTTATCATTGTACCTGCCAGTTCCCCTCACCGGTCTCACACTCCAGCCTCAGCCCTTCCCTTCGTATGTCTCAATGTTACTCTTGCGTGGAACACCCTTCTCACCTCCACCTCTTCCCTTTCCTTTCACCCCGAGTTTATTTCCATTCATGTCACCTCTCCCTGGAAGGTTTCCTAGGGTTCCCTCTTAACTGCCCCTCCCCACACAGTTGCTCACTCCCTCTGGGCTTCAACAGCATGCCTGCCTGGCAGGAGTCTGTGATATGTCTCCAGGTATTCTACTCTTCTGTAAGGCGCCACCTGTGACCGTCAGCATTGTGAACCTTCATCACAGAAGGTCTCATACCCAATTTGTTACAGTTAATGACCGATGTGGATATATTGATTTTATTCAAAGTACAGTCAGATTTCCTTGGCTTTCCCTTAATGCTCCCCCCCTTTAAAAATTATGTGTGTGTTTATGCATGTGTGTGGGCACATGCATATGCATGTATGTAAGTGTGGGTGTTGAGGACAGAGGTTAATGTCAAGTGTCTTCCTCCACTACTCCCTACCCTTTTTTTTTTTTTTTTTTTTTTGAGACAAGATCCCTCAGTGGATCTAGAGCTCACTGTTTCCGCTAGAATGACCACTCTGAAAACTTCAGAGATGCTCCTACTTCTTCCTCCTCAACACTGGGATCAGGCAGCCACATCAGCGTTCACTCTGGTGCCGGGGATCCGAACTCAGGGCCTCGTGTTTGAACGGCAAGCATTTTACCAACTAAGCTGTCCCCCCAGCCCCCACAGCTGTCCTTTCTCTGTTCCAGGAAGCTACATTGCTTTCCACGTTTGATTTTTGTCTCTTTAGGCACCTTTTGGATTCTCAGATTCGCCTTCTCTTTGATGACCTTGATGGTCTTGAGGATTATTGATCAGTTTTTGTAGACTATCCTTCAGTTGGGGTTTGTGCAATATGCTTCTCGTGACTAGACTAGGTTTATCTAGTTCTAAGGAAGACCACAGACATGAAGGACCATTTTCATCACATCGTGTCTAAGGTGTGTACCATCAACATAACCTGTTACTTTTTTTTCTTGGGGGGGGGGGCGTTGAGTCAGGGTTTCTCTGTGTAGTTTTGGTGCCTGTCCTGGATCTCACTCTGTAGACCAGGCTGGCCTCAAACTCAAAAAGATCCTCCTGGCTCTGCCTCTGCTGGGAATAAAGGCGTGCACCACCACCACCACCACCACCACCACCACCATCACCCCGGCTTAACCTGTTGCTTTTTGATATTGATTGTCTTAGTTGGATTTTTTTCGATTTCTGTAATAAAACATGAGCAAAAGCAACTTGAGGAGAAAGAAGTTTGTTACACTTACACTTCCATGTTAGTTCATCATCAAAGAAAGCCAGAGCAGAAGCCTGGAGGTAGGAGCTGATGCAGAGGCTACAGAGGAGTTCAGCTTGTACCTTGTGACTTGCTCAGCCTGCTTTCATATAGGACCACCATCCTAGGGGTGGGCACTACCCACAGTAAGAGGGGCCCTCCCACTTCAATCACTAGTTAAGAAAATGATCTACAGGCTTGCTAAAGCCCCATCTTATAGAGGCATTTTCTCATGAGGCTCTTTCCTATCAGATGACACTAGCTTGTGTCAAGCTGACATTAAAAACTAGCCAGCACGTTGACCTTGATAACTTGTTTGAAATTGTAGATAAGAAATTTCTCTACTCGCTTCTCTCAGTCATTTATTTATATTGCACTGGGTTGTTTAATTTCTCTTCTCATAGCACATGTCACAGAGTCTGAGACTTTTAATAGAAGACGAGGAGGATGTAATGGACTGACTTCTTCGTCACCTGCAAATTCACACTCTGAGAGGTCAACACTGAAGTACCACGAAATGTAACTATGTTTAGAGACAGGACCTCTAAAGAGAAAATTTCAGTTAGAAGATGGTACCAGGGACTGCTCATGCACACAGAGAGAAGACCATATGAGGTCATATGGAAAGACAGCCATCTACAAGCCAAGAGGGGAGACCTGAACTTGATCATGGACTTTTTGCCTCCAGAAGCATGAGAAAGCACATTTCTGTTGTTTTAGCCACTTGGTGGGCAGTGTTTTATTATGGCAGCTCCAGCAGGTCAATGCCAAGAGGAAGCACAGGACCAAGAATTTTTCACAGGAGGTTGCCCACTGTTCTGTAGCATCCCAGAAAGGAAAGTCTCTGACTCCTCAGGAACCAGGGGTTGCTGCTCATCAAATACCTGTGTGCATCTGGTTTCAAATATGATGGCTTTTGTGGAACTAGGTAGGGAAAAGGTCTACTGATACTTTTAGTTACAGTCTGATTTCAACTAGAGAGGACTCTAGGATAACAAGAGGGCAGGAAAGTTGCTCAAATTCTCACAAGATCATCTTCTCCTTTAACAGTCTATGCACCACTATAATCTATTATTTCCAGAGAATAGAAAGCAGACCAGAAATACATCTTTCTGTCTTTTTTCCCTTTCTTTCTTCCCTCTTTCTCCTTTTCCTTCTTCTTTGCTGAACAAATTCCTCACCTGTAAGAGCAACTGTTGCATAGTCTGTGATATTGTTTCCCCCTGTGATTTGAAGGGAAGTAACATGAGTTCCTAGCCACCTGACAGTGTATCATCTTACACGGTTCCATTATTATGCCCTTTTTCATAGATGGTGAGACTGAGACACAAAGAGATCAGGTAGTGTGCCCAGGGTCACACAACATATCAGTGGTCTCTCAATGATGATGGGATTGGAGCCCAAGCATAGTAGCCTATGGCAAAGACCAGGCGCTACTTCCTGCCAGGTAAAGTGCATCCCCCAGAGTGTTTCATCACACAAAGAACACAGAAGGATGAGTGGCCAAGACCTGGAAGTGGTCCAGCGTTTGGGAACATCTGGCATTGGAATTAGTCCAAAATCACCTTTTAAACAGCAGTTACCATCACCCTAAACTATCCCATTGTTTAACTGCTGAGATGTAATCATGTTGTGGAGAGCGCTGTTCTTTGGTTTAGTATGAAGTTTAAAAACTCATTATAGCCAGGCAGTAGTGGCACACACCTTTTACCCCAGCACTTGGGAGGCAGAGGTAGGTGAATTTCTGTGAGTTCAAGGTCAGACTGGTCTACAAAGCTAGTTCCAGGACAGCCAGGACTGTTACACAAAGAAACCCTGTCTTGAAAATAATAAAAAAAATAAAATAAAATAATCATTATAGTGGCATTGACAGCCAGAGACGTTAGAGCAAGCATTTGTAGTGTACAAAAGCGCTCTGTTGCATTTCCACACGTCAATCCATGTAAAACTCAGAGATTCTGGAATTCTAAGAGATTTTCACAAAAGGTGGTTTCATCTCTTCTTTATGGCAAACACTAGTTGCACACTTCCATGGGAGATTTAGTCAATGGAGTGAGCTTGTGGGGAGAAAAAACATGGGCCCTGGGTTTTGTTGCTGTGTAAGATAAAATGTTAGAAAATAGCCCCTCTCTCTACCTACCCTTAGAATTAACACTTTCCAGCCAAGTCGAGTTCCCTTTCCTGGCAGATATAATCCTAATTAAAAATAAATTACATGCCGTACAGAACTTGAAATGGAAAAGATAATCCTATTACATAGGAGAATATATCCTGATTTTCTTTCCCTCTAAACTGTGGGAGATAGCGGATCAGGCTGAGCCCCCCATTGTCACCGCTTTGAAAACTTTCCTAGAGCCCTAATCCGTCACGTGATGCTTGTGTCAATCCCGAGGTCTGCACGCGAGCCTCACAATGCCGGCATTAGGCGCGGTTACAGAAACCCAGCTCCGCCGAGCCGGCGACATTTGCATCCCTAGAAAACTCGGCCATTGTGGAGCCGTGTTTGTTCTCAGGATTGCCAGACAGTTGCGGGCGAAGTTGCTAAAACCGAAAGAAAGGGGCTCCTTTGAGACCTTTTGGCATGATAACCAGGCGATCAGGACAGCTTTTGTGGGTGGATCCGCGGTGGGCTCCCCCCTCCCTTCGATGTCAGCCCTCCCCGACTTTCCTCCAGCCCTCGCCCCCTGGGCATTTCTCTTCCGCGGGGAGTGGCAGTATCCGCCGAGGCGCTGCTTTAAATCGCTTTTCCATTCTTTGGCGAGTGCGGGCGGCCAGCGGGAGCTCCCTGCTCGCGTGCCTTCACACCTGGACCTCCAGCCCCGCCAGGCCCTGGCGCTAGGGCCGCACGGTGCTCGCAGCAGTCCCGCCTCAGCCCCACGATCCACTCCTGGCTTCCCCCTGCCTCAGCGGCTGCCACTCCTGAGCTGCCAAGGCCCGGGTAGCAGACAATAGTCTCTGAACCAAGGGCTAATCTCCCCAACTGGGCTTCTAGCTTGCCTTCTCTGCCCTTTTGCTCCTTCCAAAGACTTCACTTCAGCCTTTGAGGAGAAAAAAAAAAAAAAAGGTAGGTGACGGAAGTGCACGGAACACGGTACAGACTTAGCATCCCTCTGAGCTCCCGCGGTCCAACTTGGAATCTCAGTGTCTGATTACAGAATCAAGATCGACTCCCACCGGATGGCCCCTCCCATGCCCAGGCCGCGGTGTTCTGAACTGGGTAGCGCTTGCGCCTGAGACACCGAGTTCCCGGGTTATCCCAGCAGCGGAAGCACAAAGGCTGCTGTCCATCACCAGGGTTCTGAACATGTTCCGGTCTGGGTCTGTGTAAGACCGTGATGAAAGAGCTGGAGTGAGCTTGGAAGAGCCAAAGGTCACGTGTGGGCCCAGATCAGGGTGTTCTAGGGTTCGAAAGAAGACTGAGAATTATTTTGAATATATGTCTCTCCACCCAAGGACTATCTCTTGAACAAGAGGAGGGTGAGAGCCAAAATCTAAACTAGCACTTAGGAAGTAGAGGGAAAATTACAAGTTAGGGTCCTGTAGGAGTTTTGCCCTTCTCGTGTCCCTGAGTGGCTGCAGACATCTGGCCTCACTGCCTGTAAGTGCCAGGACTGGAAGGTGATGGGGGAGATGAAGGAAGCCCCGAACTCCCCACCCACCTCCACCTCAACCTCATAAAGGCTTTTATTTACTGATGGCTAAGATTATGTCTCCTGATCCCAAGCAACTCCAAACATCCCTCTGTCTTGTTCACCCCACGGCCACCCAGACCCAGCTCCTGGGGGCTCTCCTACTCCAGGCAGACCCCTACCCCTCTTCTGAAAGCACTCCAAATGAGTCTGAAGAGAAGAGACTGGGAAAAGGTCCTTACAGAAGGACCAAGATCCAGAGTCAGAAGAGCACTGGCCAACGGGAACCTGTTCACCAAACTCATCGCCTTCTTTATTTCTTCCGTGTGTGACTTGTGTCTGAAGCTCTTCCTCCTGACTTTGTATTTACATTGCCTGCTCAATAGAGCCCTTCAGTAAGAATCAATAAGAATCAGTCTTGTTCCAGGTTGGCACAGCTCCCTGCCCTTCAGCGACTGGAGGAGGGGGAGAATACCTGTGAAGGCAGCTCGAGGACCCACCCAGGAGGGGGAGTGGGTACTCTTGAAGTTCCACACTTTCATAGGCAGATGGTTCAGTTACCCCAGGTTTCCACATCCTGCTGTGATTTTGTTCTGCTGGAACAGGACGGAGTGTTGCTCCCAGAGAGGCCCTATTAGAACAGAAAGAAAATCCTCTAAATAGGCGGAACAAGGCATCAGGAGGAAAAGGTCTCTAAATGCACTTTAGTACGAACCTGGTATTGTGTGGAATTCAGTGCCCATCACCGTTTAGCCCGAGAGTTATGGCAGTGATTGAGGATGAATAGAGGGGCATAATGGATACATGTGGCGTTTGCTCATTATACTCAAGTTAGCCCAACTCCGCTGTGGAAACTGTTCAACTTTCTCTCCCCTTAGCTTGTCACAGGGAAATAATACAGACATTGGGGCCTCCAATGGGATCGCCTGCCACGCCATTCTATTTTCACTACTAACGAGGGCTTCATAAGCCTTTGATTCAGTCTGATCTTTGAAACCTTTCCAAATCTCCTCAAGCTTATGCTAAATCCTATTTGGAACTTTTTTTTTCCTTGCCTGCTAGCACCTAGGGCTTAAGAAAGCCATTTGAACAGTGACATGCATACTAACATGTATCGTAGCGCTCTTTTCTGAAAGGCAAGTGGCACCAGGGCTCACGCAAGCAAAACACAATTGCATACACAAATTTGAATAAAATCAATTTTGCTCTATCTTTCAGGCTTCTTCGTCTACAGGCTATTCCCGGCACCGTGGGAAGCTGGGAGGGAAGGCAAGCAGAGCCTCACTCGGCAAAGCAAGTGTGGAAGCCTTCCAGATGCAAAATAAAGGGGCGGAGGGGGTACGCTGTGAGGTCCGGAGCTTCTGAAGAGAAACCCCAGCTAGTTAGGCGCTTAGTGCGAGCGGCTGGCAAAGCCGTGAGAGTGCCGGGCGCCCCATTACCAAAACCATCCTGCTTACTTATCTACAAGCAAGATACTAACAGAAAATGGAAGCAGGAGTTTTTAAAACAAAGGAAAGATTTCCTCATTTTCCTTTCTTGTTTTCTCCTCTAAGCCTTTCCACATTAAAAGGATTGTCAGTGGTTGGCGGAGGAGCGGCGCTGTGGCTTAAGCGGCCATTGGCCGCCCCGTTTCAGAGATTTGCATATCGGCAGCTATAAAGGCGGAGGCGGCGCGCGGCGGCGCAGCTCCAGCCCTGGGAAAGGAGGCGGAGGCGCCGAGTGGGGCGGGTCCGCGCGTCCGCCGAGCCAGCCCGAGCCGGAGCTGCAGCTCGCAGACTTCACCCACACAGGGCTCGCAAAGAGCGCGGTCCCGGGAGCCCGAGACTCACGCTCCGGATCTGCAAACCGGAGAGGACTCTAGCTCAGCCTTTCGGAATAGCACTTAGGGCTCGGCGGCATGAGTCCTGTGAAGCGCTGGGGTAGCCCTTGCCTTTTCCCCTTGCAGCTCTTTAGTCTCTGCTGGGTGCTCTCGGTGGCCCAGAGCAAGACTGTCCGATACAGCACCTTCGAAGAGGATGCCCCCGGCACGGTCATCGGGACCCTTGCAGAGGACCTGCACATGAAAGTGTCTGGAGACACAAGCTTCCGCCTGATGAAGCAATTCAACAGCTCTCTGCTCCGGGTGCGCGAGGGCGACGGGCAGCTGACCGTCGGGGACGCGGGCCTGGACCGTGAGCGTCTGTGCGGCCAGGCCCCACAGTGTGTGCTGGCCTTCGATGTGGTCAGCTTCTCGCAGGAGCAGTTCCGACTGGTGCACGTGGAGGTGGAGGTGAGGGATATAAACGACCATGCGCCCCGCTTTCCCCGAGCCCAGATCCCGGTGGAGGTCTCAGAGAGTGCTCCCGTAGGCACGCGCATCCCCCTGGAGGTGCCTGTGGACGAGGACGTGGGTGCCAACGGGCTGCAGAGTGTACGCCTGGCCGAGCCTCACAGCCCCTTCCGCGTGGAGCTACAGACGCGCGCGGATGGTGCCCAGTGTGCAGACCTGGTGCTGCTACAGGAGCTGGACCGCGAGAGTCAGGCTTCCTACAGCCTGGAGCTGGTAGCTCAGGACGGAGGGCGACCGCCACGGTCCGCCACAGCAGCACTCAGCGTGCGCGTGCTAGATGCCAATGACCACAGCCCGGCCTTCCCTCAGGGTGCCGTGGCCGAGGTGGAATTGGCCGAGGACGCACCTGTGGGATCGCTGCTGCTGGACCTGGACGCTGCCGACCCCGACGAGGGTCCCAATGGCGACGTGGTGTTCACCTTCGGCGCCCGCACCCCTCCCGAAGCCCGCCACCTCTTCCGGCTCGACCCGCGCTCTGGCCGCCTCACCTTGGCCGGGCAGGTGGACTACGAGCGCCAGGACACGTACGAGCTAGACGTACGGGCTCAAGACCGAGGCCCGGGGCCCCGGACAGCCACCTGCAAGGTCATCGTGCGCATCCGAGACGTCAACGATAACGCTCCCGATATTTCTATCACCCCTCTGGCCGCCCCGGGGGCTCCAGCCGCCTCGCCCTTCGCCGCCGCCGCTGCCGCCGCCGCACTCGGAGGAGCGGACACGGCCTCGTCGGCGGGGCCCGGGACCCAGGAAGCCGGCGCCACCTCGCTGGTGCCAGAGGGGGCGGCGCGGGAGAGCCTGGTGGCGCTGGTCAGCACCTCGGACAGGGACTCGGGCGCGAACGGGCAGGTACGCTGCGCCCTCTACGGGCACGAGCACTTTCGGCTGCAGCCGGCCTACGCGGGCAGCTACCTGGTGGTCACCGCGGCGTCTTTGGACCGGGAGCGCATCGCCGAGTACAACCTGACGCTGGTGGCCGAGGACCGTGGCGCGACCCCTCTGCGCACCGTGAGGCCCTACACCGTGCGCGTGGGTGACGAGAACGACAACGCGCCGCTCTTCACCAAGCCAGTCTACGAGGTATCAGTCCGTGAAAACAACCCCCCAGGTGCCTATCTGGCCACAGTGGCCGCCCGCGACCCGGACCTGGGCCGCAACGGTCAGGTCACCTACAGGCTGGTAGAGGCCGAAGTGGGTCGCTCTGGGGAAGCCGTGTCTACTTATGTCTCAGTAGACCCGGCTACCGGGGCCATCTACGCTCTGCGTAGCTTTGACTATGAGACGCTGCGCCAGCTCGACGTGCGCATCCAGGCCAGCGACGGCGGATCCCCTCAGCTTTCCAGCAACGCTCTGGTGCAAGTGCGGGTGCTGGACCAGAACGACCACTCCCCGGTCCTCGTGCACCCGGCGCCGGCCAATGGCTCCCTAGAAGTAGCAGTGCCTGGACGGACTGCTAAGGACACAGCTGTGGCGCGCATCCAGGCCCGGGATGCGGATGAAGGCGCCAACGGGGAACTGGCCTTCGATCTGCTGCAGCAGGAGCCGCGTGAGGCCTTCTCCATAGGCCGCCGCACGGGGGAGATCGTGCTCACCGGAGACCTCTCACAGGAGCCTCCCGGCCGCGTGTTCAGGGCCCTGCTGGTCATATCCGATGGCGGCCGCCCCCCTCTCACCACGACAGCAACCGTCAGCTTCGTGGTAACCGCGGGCGGCGGGCCAGCTGCGCCTGCCAGTGCCGGGAACCCAGAGCACTCCCGGCCACCTGGCTCTCGACTCGCACCGTCGGGGCCTTCGCTGCAGTGGGACACGCCGCTGATCGTCATCATCGTGTTAGCCGGGAGCTGCACGCTGCTGCTTGCCGCCATCATCGCCATCGCCACCACCTGCAACCGCCGCAAGAAGGAGGTGCGCAAAGGGGGGGCCCTCCGGGAAGAGCGGCCCGGGGCGGCGGGCGGCGGAGCCTCGGCCCCTGGCTCCCCGGAGGAGACCGCCCGGGGAGCTGGGCCCAGGCCCAACATGTTCGACGTGCTCACCTTCCCTGGCAGCGGCAAAGCGCCCTTTGGCAGCCCCGCGGCCGACGCGCCCCCGCCCGCGGTCGCCGCGGCCGAAGTGCCGGGCTCGGAGGGCGGCAGCGCCACTGGGGAAAGCGCCTGTCACTTCGAGGGGCAGCAGCGGCTCCGAGGCGCGCACGCCGAGGTGAGGCCTTCCTTCGGCTGGGCGCCCCCCTCCGTGCTCCGCGGACAGGCTGGGAGAAGGGAGACAGGAGGGCTAAGGGTGGGCTCTCTCAGGGAGACGCTTAACCTGTCGCACTTGCTTTTTTTTGTGTCTTGTCCAACCCTCACACCTTCTTCTCCCCCCCCCCCCCCATTCCCCGCTGCAGCCCTACGGTGCCTCTCCTGGCTTCGGGAAGGAGCCTGCGCCCCCTGTGGCGGTTTGGAAGGGCCATTCATTCAACACCATCTCTGGCCGAGAAGCTGAGAAGTTCAGCGGCAAAGACAGCGGGAAAGGAGACAGTGATTTCAATGACAGTGACTCCGACATCAGCGGGGATGCTTTGAAAAAGGACCTCATCAACCACATGCAGAGTGGTGAGGATGCTTCTCCCCAGCCCAGGCCAGCGGTCCACCTTCCCTTCCCAACTGCTTGCCTGCTGGAAACCTCTGTTCCCAGCCCCTCTCCCTCATAACCTCTCTTCAATACTCCAACCCCGGCCGGGACCCCCATCCTGTTAGATGTGATGCTAGCCATGGAAGCAGGGTATTCTGCTTATTTTTTTCTTCGTGTTGTTGTTGCTGTTTCCCTCCCAGCAAAAGCTTTGCATTATATAAAGTTATCTTTATGGCAAGCATGTGCCTTTAGGTTCTTAAACGCACCTTCCTCTTCAGCTGCCCTGACCCTGGCTGGCTGGCGTTCTGCAGATGGAGGCGTAACGTGTACTAACTAACCTCAGGAAATTCTTTCTCTTTTCCAGGACTGTGGGCGTGCACTGCGGAGTGCAAGATTCTGGGCCATTCTGATCGCTGCTGGAGCCCATCCTGTTCCGGACCCAATGCACACCCGCCTCCTCACCCCCCAGCCCAGATGTCAACCTTCTGTAAGAGCACATCCCTGCCCCGGGATCCTCTGCGCAGGGACAATTACTACCAAGCCCAGCTGCCCAAGACAGTGGGGCTGCAGAGCGTCTACGAGAAAGTACTGCATAGAGACTATGACAGGACAGTCACTTTGCTCTCCCCGCCCCGTCCAGGGAGGCTCCCAGACCTGCAGGAGATTGGAGTACCCCTCTATGAGTCCCCTCCTGGTGGCAGATATGTGTCCCCAAAGAAGGGAGCCAATGAAAATGTGTAATCGTATGCTGCATGTCTTCACACACACGCATATACAGGTCACCCCGAGACGTCCCTAAGTTATTGACCGGTTTCAGTGTTGTATATATAAATATGCAAGATGTGCCTTAAAATGAAGTTGTTGGAAAGCTATTTCCAATCACATTGGTACTGTTTGGTATTTGCAAACAAAAAAAAAATGTAGTTAATGTAATTTTTATGAAATGTGTGCAGTATTTAATTTTTCTTATCATGCTATTCACTTTAATTTCACTTGTGGCTTGCCATTTTCTTAGTGTTTTTAACCTGTACATTGTGTAATGTAATGTTTGTATATACTGAAATTTTGTTATATTTTTATATAATAAAAGCTAAGTGGAAGTTACTGCCAAAGGATTGTCTGTAAGACAAAAAAAACAAAACATGTTGGAATTGCTTAATGGAATTTTATCTTTCACCAGAAACAACCTAATGTTTGAGAAGTTTTGCCTTGCCAAGTCTAACAACTTGTAGATCTTGAGTCTGTGGTAGATTTCAAGTTAATGTTATTTAATTACATTTGGTTCTCTGTAAGCCGTGTCACTTATAAGCACAGTAATAAAGGATTTGTCATGTATTTGAAGAATCTGCTAATTGCTTTTCATGGAGTTGCCTGAAGTCAGACATTCACAAATAATTTCAGTACCAGAATTAAACCTCCTTTCAAGAGCTAATTATTCAGGCATTGTTAGGGCTTCTGGTGATGCTGAGCCTGTGGGATTTGGGGTATTGCAAAATTTTGCCCAACAACTAAGAACATTTGTTGACTTTGTAGAAAATATTTATGACTCCATATGCATCTGCTACTATGTGAAGTTCCTGGCCTCATTTACCCCTTCAACAAATATCTATTGAGCATTTACCAAAGAGTGAAGAAAAGTTAAATTTGTGTTGCTCATCCACTAATTAAGCAAACATTTGTAGAGGTTTTAGTGGAGCCCAGTAACTCCTTTAGGAGCTGGCCTTGAGTTGAAGAAGATCCAAACTGCTTCTTCAGGTGGTAGTATCAAAAGGATGCACAGTGGGCTGGAGACATGGTGCAGTGCTGGAGTGCTTGCTCTGGGTTTGATTCCCCTGCACTGCAGAAAAAAGGGGAGGGGGAATACATATTGTGGATGAAATGACACAATGCCCAGGATTTGCTTTAACATATTCAACAGAAAAACCGTGGAACTGTATGAAACGAGACTGATAAAATACTACCGTTAATTATCAGTGGAGGCATGGGTGCACGATGGAGTGGGTAGGGAGCCTTGGAAGGTTTAAGACAGCCATTAAGTCAGGCCTGGTGGCACTTTCATCCCAGTACTTGGGAAATAGAGGCAGAAAGACTAGGAGTTGAAGGCCAGCCTGGGCTACATAAGACCTTGTCTCCAAAATGCAAAAGATAAAATGACATTAAACCATCTATGCCTATGTCTTCTGCGTAATTTCATTTAAAATTGAAATGAAGATAATAATGAGAGTTGGCATTTACTGAGGAAGCTTTTCTATATGCAAAGCTCTTCACAGAGTGTTCTGTGTGAATTGAATTCTCCAACTACCTCCATGCCACAGGAACTACGGTTAACTCTACTTTGCAAATAAGGATACTGAGGGATAAGCAAGTTATACAAAGCATGATCACCATAAATACATCGTAAGAGTCCAGGATCAGAATCAAACCCAGATTACTCATTAAAGGAAGGAATGAAAGAAGTTTGTAGAAGGAAACAAACTTGAAAGAAACAGAGGAGGAAAAGCCCAATGTCTTGCCTGTACCACTTGATTATTGTTTAGCCCTTTGTGTTTGTAAGTGCCGGGGTTCCTTTATTACTAATTACAGAGTGAGCCAGCCGCTGTAATGAACAGAGGATCCCTCAAAGCTGCCTGGTGAAGTCATAATTGAAGCCAGTGGTAGCTCCAAGCTGAACAGCAGGTCAGGTGCTTCACCACCCACGGCCTGTGCAAAGTTCAGCGGTTTCTCCCAGCAACCAAACTGCACATGAGCCTGACAAGCCGGCTGCCCAGTCCTTAGGGTCCAAAAGCAAACACTGAATGTTTGTCGGTTACCAACCTTATCTCCCAAGCCAGGAAAACCCAGCTCTAGAAGACAGATCCCTAGGGAGTTAGCCCATAGCAAGTGGAGCGTTTCTTGAGTCAGTCCCTTCAAATGTAGAGGAGAAGACTCTAAAAGCATGCTGTCTCTGTGTATTTGCTGGCTGGAGCCTTCCAAATAAAAACAATGAGGGCCAGCAAGATGGCTCAGCAGGCAAAGGTGCTTGCTGCCAAGTCTTTAACAACCTAGGTTCGATCCTCATCCCCATCTAATATGATGAAGAGAACTGACACCTGTAAGTTCTGACCTCCTTGTTTGTCTGACCTCCATACATACACCTTAGCACATGTGTGTGCCCCCAAACAAGAAAATAAACCAGTAAGTGTAACTTTTAAATTTTCAAAAGAAAATGATAGAAATATTATTTTATTTTGAAATGTGCAAGCTCTTTTATTTCTCCAAAAATTTGAGATTCAAAACCTCTAATTTTATTATAATAGTCTCTCTTTGAGAAAAGATAGTGTTTTTACAAAGTAAACACACAAATCACTCCTTAAAATTATTTAGATAAAAAAAAAAAAAAGGAAGGGAATCCGTTCCAAGGGCCAGCATGAGGGATGCTTTCTTTAGAACTTGCCTCGAGAAATGTCTACTCTTGATTACATTTTAAAGAAAATGTATTGTTTTGTTCAGTTAAATGAAATAATATACGTGCAGAACACCCAACAAAATGCCTGGTCTAGAATGATGTCCCACCACATACTGCCCTACTTCCTCTTGGCTGTTTCCTCTGGACCAAGTCTCCACTGTTACTCTCCACCCACTCCACCCCACGAGGGTAGAAGTAGACTCGGGGCATCTGGCCTTGCTGTGCCCCAGTTTGCTCCCCACCTCCTCCATTTTCACCAAGTAGACCAGAGCCCCCTACACAGCCAACTGTTCACAGACAGGTATGACTGAGGCAAACGTCACAGGCAAACTCACAAGCCTCTCAGGTCTGTGACTCTGACAGAAGTATCTCTCTGGAGGTGGGAGCTCACTGCACCTTGGCAGCGAGCACCCAGACAGGGGATGGACCTTGGAGAAGGAGAAGGTCACCGTGAAAGAAAGCCAAACCAGACTTTACCTCTTTCATTTCTTTGTCTCTGGCTCCACTGGCTTGGGTGTCCTAAACTTCTTCCTATAATAAAATAACCATCAAAGAAACCGCTTCAGAAAATGAAAATGTAAGTGGTTTCAACATCTATTGAAAAATGCATTCTGAAATAGAGCAAAAACAGGATGCGTGTCTCCAAATGCAAAGATATATGCCTATGGAGAGAAAAATATATATAATCAGGATGAGTTCCATGCTATAATTAGCTAACTATCTGGCTTATTACACTTGGCAAATATAAGCTCTTATCATCTAAAAATTCCATTTCAGAAAGCAAGCACATTCACTTTAGTACTGAACTCAGCAACAACAGTATAATTGGAGTGCAGTAAGTTTTGAAAGCAAACTAAAGCAGGGTAAGGCAATACGCAATGGCCTCCTGGGCTCCGCAGCAACTCAGAAGAGACCTCAAAATGTTGCCCTGATTTTCCATACCGACGCAGTAACTCAAAGAGTGTGTATTGTTCCCTTTCCTCGCAGGAAAACAAACTGCAATAGAACTCACCAACAAGATCAAGAACAACTAAGTGAGCAGCAGATAGTAACAAACACCAAGCTATTTCCAGTCACCACTTAAACCCCATATTACATGCACTCTTTCAGTGAGTGTGGGGGGAGGGAAAAGGAAGCTTCATTCATTATCGGAATTAGGTCTTGCTCCACAAAACCTCTTCTAAAATTTTCAAATTGAAACCTGAATAGTTTAACATGGAGATAGGAAAATGCCACTTGCTAACCCATTTGCTGACGCTTGACTGTATTGCAGACATCTCCGACTCAGCATGTCCAAATGAGAATCATCTCTTCTGCTCCGCTACAATTAACCCCCAACTACCCCCATGGCAATAGTTTAAAGCTCAGTAAATGGAAATGCAAACTCAATACAAACATTGTTTTAATGCCCTCTCTTTTTTATTTGATTTTTTTTTGAGAATTTTATACATGGGTACCGTGTTTACATCATTTCCATCCTGCTCTCCCCCCACTCTACCTTCTCCTGTGTCCCCCACCCTCCCTTTCAAATCCATGACCACTTCTTCCCTTCTGCTGTGTTTGTTACATATATGCATATATAAATACAACCTGCTGAGTCCATCTAGTGTTGCTCCTACATATACGTGTTTAGGGAGGACCACCTGGGATTGAAAAGCCTAGCAGGGGGATGATCCCTGGAAAACACTGATTCTTCCTCTCTCAGCAGCCATTAATCGCATGTAGCTATTCACCTAGAAGAGGTAATATCCCCTATTTCTTACTCCTAGTATCCCATCTTCCTTGTTTTAATTTTGCTTATTTATTTATATTTATTTGTTTTGTGTGTGTGAATGTGCCCATTCACATCACTGCACACATGTGGATATCGGAGGACAACTTCCAAGAGTTAGTTCTCACTTCCCATCACGTTGGTCCTGGGAATTAAATTAAGGTTGTAAGCTGAGTGGCAAGTACCTTTATCTATTAAGCCATTTGTTGACCCTAATAACCAATCTTTCATCAAGACCTATTGGTTCTACCTTCCAAATATTATTTAATTATCCTTTCCCTCAACTGTGGAAGATACAGTGATCTACCCATATTCTTTCTGCTGATGTCTGAGTCCATCTCAGACACTGTAGTCTCTTCCAGTTGTGCCTTGACAGTGTCTATCTTAAGCGCCCATCACTGTAGCTTAAGAAATACCCAGGGCTTCAGACCCCACTTGGAGTTTGTCCAATCTGTGCACAGAGCAGCGTGAACACACTGGAGACTTAAAGCTTGTGAATCTCAGCCAATGAGGGAAGGAATTGGCAGAAATACCCCAAGCCTTCCCATGCCTTGGAAGAACCACGTTTTGAGCTCTATTCTAAAAATTCCCCCGAGGATCTCCAGTTGCCCACCCAGTAATAAACCTCTACTGGATTTTTAAGGACACCCAGCTCCACTCTCCTCATTCCTTCATTAATGGTTACTGTGATTCCTTCCCAAGTAGACTAATTGCTTCTAGTGTGTGATAATTAATATTCACTGTCAACTCAACTAGAACAGTGGTTCTCAACCTGTGGATTGTGACCCCCTGGAGTCAAACAACCCTTTCCTAGGAGTTACATATCAGATATCCTACATATCATATATTTACATTAAAATTCATAACAGTAGCAAAATTACAGTTAGGAAGTAGCAATGAAAATAATTTCATAGTTGGGGGCTACAACATAAGATACTGAATTAAAGGGTTGAATCATTAGAAAGGTTGAGAACGACTGACCTAGGAAATAGACAAGGACACTCTGGGTGTGTCTGTGATGCTTTGCCAAAGATGATTAACTGAAGGAGGAAGACCCACTGTGGATGTGGGCAGCCACCCATGGGTAGGAGGTTTCGAGGGAAGAAGAGGATGAAAGGAAGAAAACAGGCAGAGGACCAGTTTCTTTGCCTCCTGGACCACTGGGGAGTGAAGTGAGTTACTCTGCCATGTCCTTCTTGTGCTGAGGGATTGAACCCTCCAAACGATAAGCAGAATAAATCCTTCCTCCCCCGTAAGTTGCCCCACAGCAAGTCATTCCCATCAGGTATTTTGGTCACAGCAACGGGAAAGGTACATCCTGTTTCCTCAGCCTGGCCTGAACCGAGGACAGCTGCTTCACCTTACCTTCCTTCCATCCAGTCCACAAAGCCAGAGACTGGCAGTAGTTTTCATCTCTGTGTTCCCAGAATCCATACCCTTGTTTCAGTTTCTGCTTTCAAGGGGGCTGTCCAACTTGATCGGAGGTTATGTGTTGGAAGTTTGTTTCCTACATAGCAATGTTACGAGATGGTGAAATATTTAAGAGACAAGACCTAGTCTGAGTTGATGGGGCAATGGAAGGCTTGCCCTGGAAAGAGCTCAATAAATTCCAAGGGGGCATGCATTTCATTCCCAAGACAGAAGCTTGTTAAAAAGGAAGGCTGACCTGACTCTGTTCTCATTTCCTGTCTTGCCATGTGTCTTAGTTTGGGTTTTTATTGCTCTGAAAGGACTCCATGACCACAGTAACTCTTATAAATGAAAGCATTTAATTGGGTGGCTTGCTTATAATTTCAGAAGTTCAGTCCATTATCATCATGGCGAGGAGCAGGTGGTGTGCAGGCAGACATGGTGCTGAAGCTGAGTCCTACATCTTGCAGGCAATAGAAAGTTGACTGACTGTCACACTGAAGGAAACTTGAGCAAAAGAGGCCTCAAAGCCCACCCCTACAGTGACACACTTCCTCCAACAAGGCCACACTTCCTAATAGTGCCACTCCCTTTGGGGGCCATTTTCTTTCAAACCACACACCATTGGATCTCTCTCACTTTCACTTCTCATAGAGATTCTATTCGCCATGGTGAAATGTAGCCAAAGAGGCCCTCACTAGGCTGGGTCAGTCTTATCTCTCCATCTTAGACTGTGAACCAAATAAACATGTATCTACAACTGAGCTACATCCTCAGCCCTACATTTCATTTTTATTGTATTCTGTGATTTTGTCACTACACCAAACCCTTCATGGATAATACCTCATCCATTCCTCACAACCTTACTTCCTCCATATGGAAAAACTAAGGCTACCACAGCTCACATGGACAATGTTTGAAAAAGGAGCTGATATTAAAATCAGAATCTATCTGTCAAAGCCTGAGGTGTCCTTCCCTATTCAAACCTCCATTGCTTCTTTCCTCTATTCCAGCACAAACTCCTGTCTGTCATCTCTGCCTTGCTAACCACCCCCCAACTGCCATACTTCTATCACAAAAATCTTAAAGTCCCCTCTTCCCATTCATCCAATTGATATCATTATGACTAAGAATCCCCTTTATGATAAAGTCCAAGGTGTTGTCTTTAGCATCGTAGACCTTTCATGCTCTAGACCCCATATCCTTCCTCAGCCTCACATGATCAGTTACTGTCCCCACCTCACACATGACTCTCCAATCCCACTGCACTTCATTTCTCCACCCTGTTCCTTCCACTGAGAGTGACATCCTACCTGCCCTCTTCTCCCAAACCAGCTGCTCTTGTCTCTAGTCCATTATTCTTATCCTTCAAGACAACTCAAAGGTCACTTCATTAGAGAAGGCTTCTGCTCAGTAGCCTGCTCTACCAGCCTCTAGCCAAGCAAGACAGAGCTCCTTCCTGTGTGTTTCCTCAGCACTGGTCTAAACCGCAGGCAATGTCTCTCCGCTTACCTATCTTACCTTTTCAGTCCAGGAAGTCAAGGCCTGCCTGCGTCTTCCATCTCTGTATCCACAGCACTGCATACACTGGCTGGTGCATAACAGGAATTCAATAGAAAGTGCTTGCTAAATGGAATTATTCACAGAGCAGAGCACTAAAGGTCACAGTGACATATCTTACACAAGTCACTATATTCCCTACGTAAGGCCCATGCTAAATACATTTCCAACTCAGGCCCGCTCAATACATTCAGCATCCCATGCACCCCGACTACTCGAGTGATTCCAGTATCAGCCCTGGCCAAGTACAAGTGACCTTGACTGCAGAAAACAAAGCTTCCAATCCCAGTCTTCGATTCTGCAGTGTCCATCCTCAGACACAACTCCAGAGAGTCCCCGTTTAGAAGGACATATCCATGGAGACTTGGAATAATCTTGCCCATTTTGCTGCCAAATCCATATAGCCCTTGTTATCCAGATAACTGTCAAATTTCCTCATTGTTCTATGCAAGCACAGAAAACTATAACGTGGATGGAAACATCAAACTGTTTTCTATGCTAAATATTGGATGGTAGTCCTTATTTCACTGAAACTTTATTTTGCCACATTTCCTGCCCAGAAATTCTTTTTTTCTTAAAGTAGCTCTAAAGGAGTGAAGATTTATATCTAATGATCGTACATGATCATTATAGGAAGGGATGGGTTACAGTGTGTGGGGGTGGAGTTGGGTGGGGAAGTAGAATTTCATTTCACTTAGTCACTGGCTCTCAGCCATCACTTACCCTTCCTGTGATTCATTCTTCTTATCGGCCAAAAGCCCTTAATCACCACCCTCTCTAGAAGTCTGAGAACAAACTAATGAAGATGCTTAAGCACCTCCAAGAATGCTAAGGACTCAGTCAGCTATCCTCCGGCACTAAAGAAATTGAATGCCACCATTCCATCACTGCTATTCCTACTGGTGTACATGGTAGCACATCTTCCAAACTATGATACATGTAAAAGCTAATCAAAAATCACATTCTGCTTAATTGTCTAAATACTTTCGGGTGTTCCTATGAGACTCTAAAATTACTTCAGAAATCCTTCAATTCTTCACTTAATTTTTACGACTGTCAAGTTCCTAAGAAGTGCAGAGATGGGGATCTTCTGAAAATCACTTTCTGAGAAAATATTCTAGGAAGGGTAGAGAAGCAAGCGGGATATTGCAGAGGGGGAAGAAAGCTCTACACTGATTGTGGTCTTAGATTGCATCTGGTCCCCACCTGGAGCCCTAGAGCACAAACTGGCTCTCTGCTGTGGTGAGGGGTTAGCCTTTGAACTCTATGTCAGTCATTGGCCTCTGCATTGAGGGAAGGGGTGGGTTGCCTATATTATCTCCCTTGGCAAAGAGGCTTCCTGTTTGGCTGATGGCTGGCCTCCAGGAAGGGGGCTATTACAAGTCAATAATCAGCCAGTATTCATAGAAAGGAAGGAATATACAAGTTCCATGGGTACTGGGGGGGAGGGGTGAAGCTAGCCGTCTTTAAATTGCAAACACATGGAAGGGTTGCTCCATCATAGAGTACTAGAAGTCCAACCAAGTGTTTATCATACAATAGGCCTGAGATTGGGGGCTTCAAATTCACATTTTATCCAGTTCATCAGTAGCACTAATGCTGCTAACCTAAAGACTGCCTTTGGGAACCACCCAAAGTAGAAAGTATGTGGTGTTGGGCCAAGTCATTCTTTCCAGCATGCTTGGATTTAACTAGATTTCACCCTAAAGTATTTCAGCTACAGAATACATTCTTTAATCATTCTCTCCAGATTCCTTCTTTAGTACCAACATAAAGCATACACATAATGTCCCTCAGTAAAAAGGAGTTCAGACTGGGAGGTGGAGCTAAAGAGGTAGGGCCCCATCTCATCTAAAAGGCATCACCAACATCTCACCTTTCTCCTTCCCTGTGGTGGTGTTGTGTTCCCCAAAATATTGTGTGCCCTAATAAACTTATCTGGGGTCAAAGAACAGAACAGCCACTAGATACAGAGGCTAGAAAATGGTGGCCTTCACACCTTTAATCCTAGCATTCCAGAGGCAGAAATCCCTCTGGATCTCTGTGAGTTCAAGGCCACATTGGAAACAGCCAGGCGTGGTGACACACGCCTTTAATCCCAAGAAGTGAGCCTTTAATCCCAGGGAGTGATGGCAGAAAGCAGAAAGGTATATAAGGTGTGAAGACCAGAAACTAGAAGCATTTGGCTGGTTAAGCATTCAGGCTTCTAGCAGCAGTTCAGCTGAGAGGCATCCAGTCTGAGGAAACAGGATTATCACCTGAGGAATTGGCAAGGTGAGGTAGCTGTGGCTTGTTCTGCTTCTCTGATCTTCCAGCATTCACCCCAATCCCTGGCTTCTGGGTTGGTTTTTATTAATAAGAAGTTTTAAGATTCATGCTACACTTCCCCATCACAGTAAACAGCTTGATGTCTGGGAAGAGCCAAAAGGGAGCCTGGCAAGTCTGATGATAGGTGTCCCACGGTTCACACGGGTAGAGTGCCACACACAGTGCTGATTAGAACTCATCAAGAACTAAGCAACTGGAAGATCTTCAGACAGGGAAAAGGGGGAATCTGTGCAATGTTTCCTGCAGAGAGGGGGATTTGGTAAACAATTAACAGTGCTAAATATTCACGATTGATCAGGCCTGCCTTAAGAGATGGTAATTCCCTGGTACTGGTAGACAACCAGCTAATGGAAGGAGGGAGTAGTGGAAGATGGGCAGTTGGAGGTGATCAATTTGACTGGGCTAAGGGATGCCCACCCAACTGGTGAAAGTTATTTCAGAGTATGTCTGTGAGAAGATCTTAGCATTTGAATCAATAGCTGAGTAAAGAAGGTCTTGCCCTTACTGCCGTGGGAGGGCATCATCCTACTCAGTGAGGACCCAGACAGAACAAAAAGACCAGAGAAGGGGTGGGGATATGACTCAGAAGCAGAGTGCTTACCCTGCAGTGCAGGGCTCTGGGTCTGTGCCCCAGCACCAAAACAAAACCAAGGTTCATGAAGGGCAAATTGTATCTCTTCTCAAACTGAAGCATCCATCTTTTTCTGCCTGTGGACATCAGGAATCCTGATCCTTACGCCAGTGGACACACCTTCCCTACACCCACTCCCCATCTGCACCTCATCCTCAAGCCTGCAGCCTTGTATTGAGTTAGTTTTCACTTTTTTCTTCACTGTTCACATGGTAAATTTGGGGGCTTCTCAGCTTACACACACACACACACACACACACACACACACACACACACACCACACACTATGTTGGTCGGTTTGTTTCTCTTGAAACCAATATAGTGGCTCTACACAGACTCCTGGTGTGCACTTTCTTTCATTCTGAGGAGTTTTGATCAACCTATCCTGTTTTACCTGATTCTCAGATGATAGAAAGCTTAGCATTCTTGCTGTCTTACTCCACGTGGCTTGGAAGAGCTGCTACATTCTGCTGAGCATTCTGAGGAGCCGGGGTCATCCCTGCCTCCTTGCTTGGATGATTGACTGATTTGGGAGACTCAGTTTGTTTGTCCTTTTATCTTGAAATGCCATAAAGCCCAACTCTTTCCCCGTGAAATTGGCTTTGATAAGGAATTTTCCAAGCCACTTCCAATCACCTCTAAAATCTGCTCGTGAGCAGCCCCATCCTGCAGAAAGCAAAACTGAGATGGAGAGATCATCAAAGGCTGGCAGCCGGCACCCCACCCCCTCCATCCCCCACCTCTCCATCCCCCACCCCTCCATCCTCCATCCTTCCATCTCCCACCCCTCCATCCCCCACCCCTGCCTTGGCTGTTCCATCTTACCTCTCTCCTTAATACTTATTAAATGGGGATATTTATTCAGAATAAATCTCTAGAGTTATGTTCATTGTAAATCATTTAAGAATTGAGTCACAGGGGCTGTGTCTTGGCCGACCTCCTGCATTCACTCATCCCAGACCCATGTCCTAGAATACAAAGGCACTATGATTCATTTCTTCTCTTGAGCTTCACGAATCAGAAGAGCCCATTGCTCCTTGCCACTCACTGAGTGATATAGCAGAGATTTCGAGACTGAGGGCATTAGATTCAGATGCAACTGGAAAAAAAAAAGGTCAGGCAGCTTGATTTATTGTAGCTGTAGAGATGTGAAGGGGAAGGAAAGGAAAGCTGGTTTATTTGCGCTCTCTTTTCTCCCGAAGCTGTGGACACAGACAACTGCCATTTGCTTGACCAAGTCATCCATGTGAAAACTGGTAGGCTCACAGGACTCTAGCTTGACAAAGAAGAATTAGCAGGTCTATGCAGCGCATGGAAGCCAGTGCAGTTGGAGATGTAGCTGAGTGGGCAGTGTTTGCCTAACATCCACTAAGTCCTGGGATGGATCTTCAGCTCCACAAGAACTGGGTATGGTAGCATGTACCTCTAATCCTAACACTCTGGAGGTGGAGGCAGGAAGATCATATATACAAGGTCATCTGCAGCTACACAGCACCTTTAAGGCCAGCCTGGAATACATAAGCCCAGGTGGGAGGGGGAGAACAAGAAAGGGAGGGGGAGGGAGAGAGGTGCTGCTTAAAAGGAGCAGCGTTCAGACCTCCATAAAAATGCAAAAGGATCCAGACAATTCCTGATGACCTCTCAGATAGAGTCCTGTTGGTCTGTGGGATGGGGTGGGGGTGGGGTGCTTAGCTACTCCACTGCTTCCTGGGGGCATCTGCCCAGTGACTGTGTTGCTTTTGTTTGCAGAATGGGCAGCCGGGGTGGGGAGAGCTGACTGCTGGAAGGAGAGATTATCCTCCTCTGCCCTTCCTTACACAGTGCTCTGCCATTCTTCAAAGTAAATGTGAAATGAATATTTAAAGAATATAGACTTAGGGGACTTAAATCTTATTTGTAATGTTTTATTTCTTTTATTTGAATAGATCTACAATAAATATGACAAAACATTAACATTTGTCAATTCTGGTTGGTGAGGTAACGCAAGCGCTTGTTATGTGTGTATTTTTTAATTTTTCAGCTATAACAAATGACTGCTGCTCTGCACTCCATTCCTTGGCTCCCCCACCCCTCCCCACCCCACCCCCACCCCGGCTTCCTTAGGTCTTTATTCCGTGATAGCAGCCATGCTCTTATCCTCCCGCTCATCGCCCACTTCTCATCCCCAACTGAGCACGGCTCTGGGCAGGATAACGATCATGTATAGCTATAATCACAGAGCCAAAGACAGGAGTGTATAAAGATCGTAGGAGCGTCTGGGATATGTGGGTGATGCTTCTGAAAGCCCATCTCTCTTTCAGGGACTACCTCAAAACCAGGAACTTCACCTCCATCCAACTGATGTGAAGATGTAGGGGTAGGGGCAGTCCTTGGAGGAACTGGGGGATGGCTAGCAGAGCCTGACAACATATGATGTGTCCCTAGGTGTGCATGTAGACACCTCTCTCTGAATGTACAGTGTTCACACCCAACCCAGCAGCATCATGCTTCTTTTTATTCCGAAGAGGAACAGACAGGAAATGAGAATTCAGGAACATGTGTAGAACATGTTTGCTGCATTCAAAAGTGTAGCTGTTGTCCCAAGTTTAGGTGCTGGAGTCCATGATTGGATTACAAATTACAGGAACAGAGATGAGAGGACTGGCCCCAGACTATTAGATCTGGATATGAAAGATTCTAGCTGGGCTTCAGGTGGCTCTTAGGAAATGGGAAGTCAAAGGAATGGCTTCCAATACAGAAGTGGGGTCCCTAGAGTTCTTGGCAATCCATAAAAGCAGAAAACAATTCATAATTGACACGCCTTGGAAGTGGTTTGTCTCCCAGCTTCATGTTTAGGGAGCTTGGTCCTCAGTTTAGCAGACTGAGTAGCATGGAACCCTTAAGAAGTGAATCGAGGGACTGGAGAGATGGCTCAGCGGTTAAGGGCACTGGTTGTTCTTCCAGAGGTCCTGAGTTCAATTCCCAGAAACCACATGATGGCTCACAACCATCCTTAATGAGATCTGGCCTGTAGGTAAAACATGCAAGCAGAACAGTGTATACTAAATAAATGAATGAATAAATAAATAAATAAATTTTTTTAAAAAAAAAGAAGTGAATCGAATGGGTAGTCTGTAAGTCACTGGGGCAGATATCTGGCATCTTATTGGCCAGAGATCTCTTCCTCCCTTGTACTCTTGCTATCTGCTTAGGACCCTTGTACTGATTTAACCTTCAGCCTCTGTGACTGTGAATAAGGTTAGCCTGCCTCAGGTATTTTGTTACAGCAACAAATTCACTAGCAAATTCACTAACACACTAACAATTCCAAGCTCTCATATACTGAAATGTGCTCTGATGATGCAAAAGAAATGGCAGATGACACTATTGCTGCCACTGTACAAGTCAAGGTCACAGCACCTACTGCCAAGCATTTGTATTCCTTGCACCTTAAGAGAGTAGCCTTAAGAACAACCTGAAGAAACAATTAGATTATTTTTATTGAATCTCAGTCCATTGAGTATATAGATTTTAAACACAGTTTGTAAAAGAAATTGGAAGAATGAGAAGAACTTGTGCTGTTCTTTGCAACTCCTAGGCGCAATGGCTACATCCAGCTAAACACTGGCATGATGCTTCAATTACCAGTGAGCTCACTGACTTCTGATGGATGTCATTTTGGCTGGAAAGAATGATTGACAGGCAAACTATGGCTCTTCGGACTCAGATATTTGGCAGGCATTGTCCTGAAAATAGTCAAAATCAGTCTGTCATTTTGAAGGAATCAATAACATTTGTTCCAATAATAAATTGTGAACTTTCTAAAGAAAATTAGAATCTGCAGAAACCCATGTACATGATGTCTATCCAATATTTAGGAACATTTTTAAGGAGATTGGTGTTGATATTAATAAACATGAGTATTTCAAAACTTAACTGAACTATAGAACTCAATGAATCAACATTTTCCAATTGACCAACGAATGCTATAAAAGTCATACATAGATGAATGACCCTTTCAAGGTGCAAGATAGAGCAATATTTTAAGGCAATGGAGGATGAAAAGTTCATTAATATGGTTTCAGATTCCACACTGCAACTAAGCTTTAAAAATCTACCTAGCCAGATATGGTTGGCACAAAACCGTGGTCCCAATATATTCAGGGGATTGAGGCAGGGAAGATCATGAGTGAAAGGCCACTCTGGCTATATAGGTAGTGAAACTCTGTATTGAAAGAGAGAGTGAGAGAGGGAAGGGGGAAGGAAGGAGGGAGGGAGAGAATGAGGGAGGAAGGAGGAAGGAAGGAAGGAAGGAACCCTGTGGCCATCCAGTATAGAGACGACCACAGAATGAACCGCAATTATAAGACAGACTAAAGAAACAACCCAGTCCTTTCCAATTACATATCTGTGTGCCCTGGATTTTCCTCGTGTACTTAAACCCAAACATTATATTCAGCATGGCAACAGTTTGAACACAGGAACAATTACAAGAATCCAATTATCTTGTATTAAGCCGGGCCTTAAAGAAGCTTGCAAAAAATGTAAAACAAAGCCTCCTTCTCATAAGTGTTTTTGTTTTGAAAATGTGGTTATTTTCTCCAGTAATTATGTTACTTTACTCATGTATATTGGGCTTATTGTTATTTTTTAATTAGTTAATTAATATTTTTAATTTCTTCATTTTAAATTTTAATAAAGTAAATATTTAGATATAACACACATTAACAAAAGTTCTCAGAGTCCTCGATTTTAAAGAGTGTAAAGACCAAGATATTTGAGAGTACCCAAATTAGAACATTATTTAAAGACTGAATTACAATATATAAAGTAGCCAGTTTATAAAAAGTGTTTAATGGGTAGGTGTGGCGGTAAGGGCTTATACTCCCAGCCCTCAGGCATCTGAAACAAGGGGATCAAAAAGTCAAGGCCATCCTGGGCTACATAAGAAGGCTTTTTCTCAGGGAAAAAAAAAGTATTTAGCTACCATATTGATAAGCAGCAGGTATTTGTCATCTAAAACTACCATTTTCCATATTCCTTCTACCTTCCCAACATTGCCGCGATGGCTGAACCTCATTCTCAACTTGACTGGATGGGAGATACAAGAGACTGACGAAGTGCATTTCTTCTCAACTCTCCAAAGACATCTCCAGAGACAACGAGACCATGAGGGCTCTGATCTAACAAATGGTTCGGTCCTTCAATGGATTCACAATATCATGGCATTATGGGGAGGCGGTAAAGGGAACCTAGTTGAAGGTAGTAGTTCATCGGGAGCTTGCCTTTGGCTGTACCTTGTTCTGGCCTCTTTCAATATCCTCTCTTTGCTTCCTGAACACCAATAAGTGAAGAACATCCTTCACCACACAATCCCACCGCCATAACGTTCTTCTCAAGCTCACGGCACCAAGCTACCGTGGACTGAACTGTCTGAAACCAGGGACCAAGAGAACCCCTGCCTCCAGTGGCTTTGTCGGGGCTTTGGTCACAGGGAGGGACAGAGTTACTAGCACATGACTATCTACTTTATAGGTACCATCACTATCTTTTGAAGATGAGGGGAAAGACCATGAGGTTAAGTAACCTACTCTAGGCTAAACAGCAGGTGAGTGGCAGAGCTGGGATTTCAGCCCAGGCAGTTTGGCTCCAGAGTCTCTGCTCCCAATCCCACTGTTCGTGTCTGTTGACGATAGCAATGAGTAGTGCTGGTTATAAATGGGATTCTGTCCCCTCAAGTTAGTCTATTTTCCTTTCGTTATCTTAGGCCCCTTTAAAGTCTTATTAATATTACAAATTAGTCTCCAATGCGCTCTCAGATACAGGACTGGAATTAAGAAGTGTTTTTAATAATAAAGCACTAGCCACCTCCCGTTCCTGGCACAGAAGCAGTAAAAAAAAAAAAAAAATCACAAAAAGCTCAGAATAATCAGAGCTAGGATGTCCAGCTATCCCTCCCAGGTAGGGATCTCCTTCTCCACAGCCAAGAGCCGAGGATCCATATTATGTTGAAGTAAAATGGCACCTCCCCTAGATGTAGGCCCCCGTCCTCAAAAGCATGACAACCTAATTAAAGGGATAAAACAAATATGTAGAATAAAAGCTGGAACAGATGACAGTATCTAATTAAGTGCTAAATTAATCTGAAACCAGACTGAACTTTTTAAAATTTCTCTTAGATGATTTAGAAAATACTTTTGGGTCTGCAGTGCCTCTGGGTCATAATTACGAACAGTAATTATTATTGTACTCCTGATGTCACAGTGTTCCGAGGTATGTTCTTGCACATCTCAATTTGGCAAGCTTTTTCCCTCTCCAGTAATCCTGGATTTGTCTCTCAGTTCTCTCTTACACCCACATAGAGTGATTTTTTTTTTTTTTCAGATTGAGCTTTGCTGTGTTGCCCTCGGCTACCAGCCCCGCACTGAGGAGTGCTGGTTGTTGGATGCACCATTAGGATATTGTTAAGGACCCATTGTTACAACCCGCAGAGCTCTTTTTACCTGTCAGACACGGATGCCAACATCGACTGGGCTTCCTGGAGTTCCTGGTCTATGTTTCTTTCATGTATATCATGGATTTGTGTCTGTCTGGATTTCTCTTTCTGTTTTGACATCGACATATAGACATTCAGAGCCAAGTGTGTGGATAATGTTTTGCTGTTTGTCTTTCTAGTGTGTTTGTCTGACCTTGTTCTCAGCTCTTTGGAAAGTCGTTTCTTTCTCTTTTGTTCCTGATTGTAATTGTTGTAATTTTGTTTTTATGTTTTAGGAGCCCTTGAAACCACTGACATCCTCCCAGGAATACAAGGAATTATAAATAACTATTTTGCTCTGCCTTCCACTAGCACCATGGCCCCTGAGCAAATCCTTCACAGCTCTGGTCCTCTCTGGGAAATGTCACCTCCAGGATGCCTTCCAGCTCTAACACATTCTGATTCCTAGTAACAGATCATTGAAAATCATGGTGAATAAGATGTTTGGACAATGTTTTGTATCTGAAGAATGCACCAAAGATGTATTTGATATGGTCCCTCTTAGCTGTTACCAGTAAATAGATATGTAGAAATCAGTAGAGAGTGGAAGCATTAACGTCACCGAGGTTTCTTCTGGTCCCTCTCTGTGGTGAGGACATGCTGGAAATAACTAGTGAGCACCTCCTTTGTTCAAGGCAGGATGCTAGACGTAGAGGGATGCAGAGTACAACGTTTAAGATCTATTCTCTTGCTTTCAAGCTTCAGAGGAAAACTCTTCAGCAGAGAAAACAGGGAGGGGGACGTGAGAAAGGAGAGAAACGGTAAGTGAAGACAGAGCTGAAAAGGTTAGCATTTAACACCTAGGAACTACAAAGTCATCCACCCTGCCTGAAGGAAAGACATCCCAGGGCCAGGAGCCCTGTGCCAGCTGTTTCATGGCAGCTGCAGAAGAGAAGATAGGGAGGGGGTAAACAGCTCACCCTGCTGCAAGCACCATAATAACCCAGAATAATAACAATAACTTGCCACGTGAGTTCACCCATCTTTCCAGGCTCTGCCAAGTTTGCATGCCAGATGGCTCTCGCCTCTACATCTGATTTGCTGTAGGGCAGAAGAGTACGCTGCATCTCAGGGCAGACCCACATCTGGCAGCCAGTTGGTGGGATTCTGTCTCTATGAAACATGTGCCCTCACATCTTAGTCCCCAGAGCAATTCTATTTCTGTCAAGGTTTTTTCCTAATCTGTTTTTGTCTTCTTTACTTATTGCTAGGACTACTGTTGAATATCTGTCAGCTGCAAATCTACTCAAGTACCTTTATGTCAGAGGAAAGGTTCTTACTGTGAAATATGAACAATAATCCTCTATACCCTGTAGGGAAATACTTGTATATAAAGGGAAAGGGAGGAGTTCGGGGGACTGTGTCCCTAGAGTTAACCGCTTTCTCCTGCAAGATCTCGACACTGGTTTTATTTGGGGAAGGTAACTCAATCCTGGGAAAGCTCTAACCACAGTTAATGGAAAATGGGTGCCCCAAAGTGACCCCAGGCCCTCCTCTTAGGTGATTTAATTTGGGAACGTGGGGATGGCCTAGAACCAGTCAGTGGAACTTATGTGAAAGTCTGCAGGGAACAGATGGAAGAATCTGCTGGAAATATTTTTTTTTCCTGAGGAGGAGAAACTGAGAGCGATAGAAAGAATTTAAGAAAAAAGACGACTCATCTACACAGAGTCCCTCCTTCATAAAAAACTTTATTCATAATGACCCAAGCTGGAACCCATGGCAAGTGGTAAGATCATCCCATGGCTAACCTTTGAAGGAATTAACCAGTTCATCTAGGGCCCTGGTTAGTACTTAATAGAGAACTACTAGAAAAGACTAAGACAGGCCCCAACCCAGTCCTGGCTTCCTGTGCCCCACGTGACCTCTCCCTCTATCTAGGGCACCTACCAGGTTGCCATTTACCATGATGTAAGGCACCTGGAGAGCCCTCAGTAGGGCCAGCACTATACTTTTGAACCTCCAAAACGGAGAGCTTAAAAATAATAATAAATAAATAAAAACTGTTTTCTTTCTTGAGTTAACACAGCCCTGCAATGACACTTTCTTCCCTAGTCAATGAGGATAAACCCACTCCAATTTCCGGAGAAGGACCTAAGGATGGCCATACCTAGTTCTGGGACAGTAAACTACGAAGGAAATATACCTTAGAGAAATTCTAGAAACATTTTCTTCCTTCTAAAAGGGTCCCAAGAGCTGGTGAGATGTCTCCGTGGGTAAAGGCATTTGCTACCAAGCCTGATGACCTGAGTTCAGTCATGAAGATCTAAATTGTGGAAGACAAGAACTGCCTCCTAAGAGTGTACACTGAGCTCCTCATGCATACTGTGCCCCCTTGTCCCATCAACACAAATAAATCAAAGGGTCCCAAAAAAAGAACCTTTTCAGGATTGGGTGTAGTGTCTGGAGGCCTCAAACCTTTTGCTGCCATTCAAACAGCCTTGGCAGGAAGAGAGAGAGAGAGAGAGAGAGAGAGAGAGACAGAGAGAGAGAGAGAGAGAGAGAGAGAGAGCGCCTGGGTCCTGGTGCCGTTACTTGCCACTGAAGTACACACTTGGAGCTGGGCATTTGGCTAGATCAGACAGCAATACTCCACCTCATCAAGGCAATATGAGTAATTCCTTGGACTAGTTGTGATCCAAAACTTACTAATAAATGTGCCCCATTATTGAAAAGTTTCCATCTTCAAGTTTTTGTCAGTCTTATTATAGTTAAAAGCATCGTTCCTACCATTTCTGTTTTCTTTTTACTAAGTGTTAAATATTTTCATGTTTATAAAATGTTGACTTCTGTATTTCTTTCATAAATTTCCCATTTATGTCTCTTATCAATTTTGGAGTTGTATTGGTGATTTATAAGAGCTCTGAATACAATATTCGTGAACCCTTTGTGGATCTTCAAATCTTGCAAACATTTTTTCCTGCCTAGAAGTTTTACGTTTCCAACCATTTCTTTAACTTTCAAGGAGCCAAATCTACCCAGCTTTTCTGGTGTCTTAGTTAAGGTATGACATAAGGCCTTTTCATTCCAGTGTCATAGTTTCCTTATTTTTTCTATATTTTCTTTCAGTCCATAGATTTTATGGTATGTTTTTTAACGTTTCATTTGTTCATTTTTGCCATGGTACAAGCTACATGTGAGTGTCTTCTCTACTATTGTTTCCAACTAACTGAGATGCCAATTTTCTTAAAGATGGGTGTGTTTGGGTTTTTTTTTCCAATCATTTCTTGTGTATTTTGAGATTATACTATAATTACATTATTTTCTCTCTCCAAACCCTCCCATAGACACCTTGTTCTCTTTCAAATCTCCTTTCAAAATGAAAATATATCTCACCTGCTCAGTCTGTATAATGTTACTTGCATGTATATTTTCAAGGGTGGCCATTTGGCATTTGGTTTGAATGCGAATGGCCCCCATACACTCTTATATTTGAACACTTGGTCCCCAGTTGGTGGAACTGTTTAGGAAGGATTAAGGGGTGTGGCCATGTTGGAGGAGGTGTGTCACTGGGGGCAGGCTTTGAGGTTTCCAAAGCTCTCTCTGCCTCATGTTTGTGGGTCAGAATGTAAGCTCTCAGCTACTGCTGCAATGCCAAGCCTGTTGCTGTACCCTCTACTGTGATGGTCATGCACTCTAACCCTTAGAACCATGAGCCCCCAAACTAAACATTCTTTCATAAATTGCCTTGGTCGTAGAGTTTTATCACAGCATTAAAAAAAATAGTAAGGCAGTATTGGATAACCAATTGGTATGCCATTTTTATCACATTGACTAAAGGCTCATCAATTGACCTATCCATTTCTCTACCCTCTGCTCTATATTAATCTATTTGTTAATGTTAGAACTAACTCCATCCTACTTGGATTCTTCTAACTTTGTCTCATATTTTGATGTGTTTCTTAGTAATTCTCACGCTCTTTTCTTCCCAGATTAGTTTTACAATAAGTCTACCAAACGTGGGGCTTTATTTGGCTTGCACTAAATTTGCAGACTGTTAGGTGAGGGCTGTCCTCTTTACATTGCTGGCCAACTCTGCTAGGACATATCTCTTCATTTGTTCAGGGTTTCGTTTCTTTTTTTTTTAATTATTTATTTATTTCTTTATTTATTATGTATACAGTATTCTGGCTGCATGTTTACCTGCAGGCCAGAAGAGGGCATCAGATCTCATTACAGATGGTTGTGAGCCACCATGTGGTTGCTGGGAATTGAACTCAGGACCTCTGGAAGAACAGCTAGTGCTCTTAACCGCTGAGCCATCTCTCCAGCCCCAGGGTTTCGTTTCTTGTTTGTGCAATGGTCTCACTGTCTTTTTTTTTTTTTAACAATTTTCTAAAATGTGTAAGTGTGTGTACGTGTGTGCATGCATGTGTCAAGTGAATGCACATTCCAGAAGAGGGCGTTGGGTTCCATTGTGAGCCACCCCTGTGGATGCTGGGAACCAAACTCAGGTCCTCTGCAAGAGCAGTACAAGCTCCTAACTGCTGAGGTTTCTCCAGCTCCTTGGCGTCTTTTCACGGTTGTTTTCTTTGTTTTTTGTTTTTGTCTTGTTCATTATGTTTCAGTGATTGTTGTTGACAGTGTTGTTGACATTTTATACATTCTGTTGTTATTGTGAAAGTAATTTGGAATCCTTTTCATTTTCCCAGTGGCTATGGCTAGCATATAGAAAAGCTACTGACTTGTGCGTTGGTTTTGTGTCTTGTCATCTCCCTGGCCTCCCTTGCAGGCTCTAACACCATCAGACACTTTGCTGCTTCCTAGTTCGAAGGCCATGTTAAATGCCACCCTCGGTTTCGGCTTTGTACATTGGACCTTGCAGCTTTTTAACCTGATACTAATTTTATCACACGTTCCCCTTTCTCCAGACTTTTCCTGGGAGATGTTTTCCCACCGCTTTCTTTCCAAACAGTATGCATGAGCAAGGCACTGTTGTTTTATTTTTTTAACAGAATGGTTGAAAATCATTTTTTTAAAGCATCTATTCAATCTTTTTTTTTTTCAATAAATACTTGCTTGATTCAGCAGGGAGCAGGGAGTAGGGCCAGTTCAGACCCCTGTATCCCTGGGACTCATGTGCTAGTGGACTGACCTGCTCACATGCTGCCCTGCCTGCTCTGCTTGGGTTAATCCCTGTCAGTACGGTTGAGGCTTTCTCTGTGTGTTTTCCTCTATCACTTCATTTGTCTTTTACTAGGTTGGGGTTGTCCCTCTTTAACAGTCTGGAAATTATACATCTCTTTTCCATTTTCCTGAGAGTTGGCATTAGAATTTTGACAGGTAAGATTTAAATCTGCGAGCCATCCCTGTAGCTGGAGTTCCCGCAGCCGCCATCCTCCACAAGGAAGAAGAGCCCCAGGACTCTGAGTGGGCCCATTGGTTCTTGTTCCCACCCTAATCACAGCAGCCAAAAAACGCAATATTCTGGGTCCCCATGGCCTGGGTTGAGCTGGATAATTCTCACATCAGTAGTTCTGCCTGAATGAAACAGAAAGAGAAGAGGGGGGGGAAGGGGAGAGGAGGGGGCAAAGGACTGACCAGGAGAAAGAGAAGGGAGGAGGGAAGACAGGAAATGTGGAGAGGAGGGAGAGGAGGGAGGAGAAGGAGGGAGGGAGTGTGGACTTTTCTGAGAGAAAAGAACAGAAAAAAGGAAGCAAAAATCGTACAGCAGGGAACATCATGGTCCACCACAGTAGATGAAATTTATTTTCTCTGAAATAATCTCAGATATATATGGGTTGGAAGCTGCTCCTCTCTCCAGGATTTCTCTCTCTCTCCCTCTCTCTCTCTCTCTCTCTGTGTGTGTGTGTGTGTGTGTGTGTGTGGTGTGTGTATCTTTTCATGTCGGTTCTGCTGATTTTCAAATGGCTCTTTTAAAATAAATGGTCCTTATTATCCCTTTACTCCGCAGAAATATTTCTTCTATTATTCCCTTACTCCTTTACCTCTGTTCTCTGGCTCTGGAATTCCTGTCCAATTGGCATTTGGCCTTCCCTGATTGGTTGGATTGTTTCTTTCTTTTGTATTAATGTTCCCTGTGCTCTCTGTCTCCTTGCAGCTCTACTCCGGATCCTGACAGCCTCCCTAAGCTTTGTCTTACAGATCACTCTGGTCACCTGTCCTAATGCGTGGTCCCTTCTTTGAACCTTTCAGATCAGATTTTGAATAAGAGTAACAAATAGTAAATGTTCCCCAGTTCTAAGTTTCCATTGAATCTTCTTTTTTTTATTGTTTGATTTAATACAGTTAACTCACAAGTGTTTCCTACTTTTTATTTCCTGAGTTGTCTCTTTCCTTCCAAGATAGCAGCTCGGGCAATTGTGTTGTTTGGTTTTCTAAAACATTTCTCTCCTGGTAGGATTCTCTGAGAGCTCCGCCCCGGCACAGAAGCTTGGGCATGATGCAGGCATGAGGGTCCATTCTCCTCCTGAAGGCCAAAGCCAGAGGGCTCTAGGCAGGTAGAGAATTTCCCCGACTCCCTGAGACAGTCTTTCCTTCCTGATTTCTTTTGCCTCCGTGTGTTTTTGTGAAGTCTGTACCGTCCTGTCCCTAGAGGAACCCTCCCTGTGGGGCATTCTTCTTCCTCCTGGTGCTCTGAGGCAGCGTGCTGTCCTGGTCCAAGTTGTTAACAGGCCCTTCCAGTCTGGGATTTTCTCAGTTCTTCTAAGTCCTCATCCATTGCCCAGAATCTCCTTCCCGTTCACGCGGTCTGCCGAGGCTAACCTTGGAGGATCTTCTCCTGGGTGAGTGTGGCCTGGAGGTTTTTCGGTTCTGACCAGCCCTCTTCCCTTGAAGAGTGCTTCTGTCCATCTGGAGTCTTTCACTGCATTGAGAGAATTGGAGAGAATCAAAGCCGTCCCCCCCCCAAGTCCCCTATCCCACCCCACCCCCGCCACACACACACACACACACACACACACACACACACACACACACACACACATTCTGATCTATTCTCATAAATGTTTGGAATTCCTTACACAGTTCCTTTATATACTGAATCCCTCATGGAGCATCACTAAGTGCATTTTCCAGAATCTGATTTATATGCAGGGGTAACGTGAACTTTTAATATACATTGTCAGATACTGAGGCGCTTTCTATACAGTTCTTTATTTAATGCAGTCTAATTCTCTCAAAAACAAAAATCTATGAGCCAGAGAGGGAGGGGATGAAAAGTATGGTGGGCAGAGAGCCTGCAGGAGTCACAAATCTGGTAAGAAACAAAGACCAGACAAACCCAGACCTTGCCAGGCTCAAAACCCAAGCACATCAAATGCTCTGTAGACTATCTCCAAGAAAATGAGCAGATGGTTTCATTTTAATATAAATCTGTAAATTGAGTATTGGTTGAAATAAGCAAGCAAACAATATCTGCTGTGTTATAGTTTAATCTTTTGCAATAAATTTAATAGCGTCTACAAACAAAATCTCCAATTGCGTTTTGAAGAAGTTGAAGCATACAGATTATTGGAAATTAAAAATA
>CABHPQ010156824.1:7346-46882 GCA_902168405.1 Peromyscus aztecus | reverse complement strand
AGCCTATAGAACACCAAACAGACTAGACCCCCCCCAAAAAGTCCCCTTGCCACATAATATTTAAACAACTAAACATACAGAATAAAGAAAGACTATTAAGAGCAGCAAAGGAAAAAGGCCAAGTGACCTATAAAGGCAAACCCATCAGAATAACACCCAATTTCTCAATGGAGACTTTGAAAGCCAGAAGAACATGGACAGATGTAATGCAGACACTAAGAGACCATGGATGCCAGTCTAGACTAATATACCCAGCAAAACTTTCAATCATCATAGACGGAGTGAACAAGACATTCCAAGACAAAGCCAGATTTAAACAATACGTATCCACAAACCCAGCCCTACAGAAAGCACTAGATGGAAAATTCCAGCCCAAGGAAGTCAGATACACCCTTGAAAACACAGGCAATAGATAATCCCACAGCAGTAAACCCCAAAGATAAGAAGTACAGACACACTACCACCAAAAAATAACAGGAATGAACAATCACTGGTCATTAATATCTCTTAATATCAATGGACTTAATTCGCCTATAAAAAGACACAGGCTTACAGAATGGATACGAAAGCAGGAACCATCTTTCTGTTGCATACAAGAAACACACCTTAAATACAAAGACAGACACTACCTAAGAATAAAAGGCTGGGAAGACTTTCCAATCAAACGGTCTTAAGAAACAAGCGGGTGTAGCCATCCTGATATCCAACAAAATAGACTTCAAACTAAAGTCAATCAAAAGAGATCAAGAAGGGCATTACATATTCATCACAGGAAAGATCCACCAAGAGGAAGTTTCAATTCTGAACATTTATGCCCCAAACACAAGGGCACCCACATATGTAAAAGAAGCATTACTAAAGCTTAAACCACATATAAAACCCCACACATTAATAGTGGGAGACTACAACACCCCACTTTCACCACTGGACAGATCTCCTAAATGGAAACTTAACAAAGTAATAAAGGACTTAACTGATGTCATGACCCAAATGGACTTAATTGATATCTACAGAACATTCCATCCTAACAAAAAAGAATATACCTTCTTCTCAGCACCCCGTGGAACCTTCTCCAAAATCGACCACATACTTGGCCACAAAGCAAATCTCAACAGATACAAAACAATTGGAATAGCCTCCTGTGTTCTGTCAGACCACCAAGGTTTAAAGTTAGACTTCAACAACAACAAAAACCACAGAAAACCTACAATCTCATGGAAACTAAATAATGCTCAACTGAATCACCAATGGTTTAGGGAAGAAATAAAGAAAGAAATTAGAAACTTCCTAGAGATCAACAAAAATGAAGACACCACATACCCAAACCTATGGGACACTATGAAAGCAGTGCTAAGAGGGAAATTCATAGCACTAAATGCTCACATAAAGAAGTTGGAGAAATCTCACACTAGTGACTTAACTGCACACCTGAAAGCTCTAGAACAAGAAGAAGCAAAGTCTCCCAGGAAGAAATGACCCCAGGAAATCATCAAAGTGAGAGCTGAAATAAATAAAATAAAAACAAAGAGAACAATACAAGAAAAATCAATGAAACAAAGAGTTGGTTCTTTGAGAAAATCAACAAGATAGACAAGCCCTTATCCAAACTAATCAAAAGACAGAGAGAGAGCATCCAGATTAACAAAATCAGAAATAAAAAGTGGGACATAACAACAGACTTTGAGGAAATCCAGACAATCATCAGGTCATACTTCAAAAACCTCTATTCCACAAAACTGGAAAGTCTAAAAGAAATGGATAATTTTCTGGATAGGTACCACATACCTAAGTTAAATCAAGACCAGATAAACTATTTAAATAGTCTAATAACCCCTAAGGAAATAGAAACAGTCATTAAAAGTCTCCCAACCAAAAAAAGCCCAGGACCAGATGGTTTCAGCGCAGAATTCTACCAGATCTTCAAAGAAGAGTTAATACCACTACTCTCTAAATTGTTCCACACAGTAGAAACAGAAGGAACATTACCAAACTCCTTCTATGAGGCTACAATTACCCTGATTCCTAAACCAAACAAGGATACAACAAAGAAAGAGAACTACAGACCGATCTCCCTCATGAACATTGATGCAAAAATACTCAATAAAATCCTGGCAAACAGACTCCAAGAACACATCAAAACAATTATCCACCATGATCAAGTAGGCTTCATCCCAGGGATGCAAGGGTGGTTCAACATACGAAAGTCCGTCAATGTAATACACCATATAAACAAACTGAAAGAAAAAAAAAAAACCCACATGATCATCTCACTAGATGCAGAAAAGGCATTTGACAAAATCCAACACCCCTTCATGATAAAAGTCTTGGAGCGATCAGGAATACAGGGAACATACCTCAACATAATAAAGGCAATTTACAGCAAGCCAACAGCCAACATCAAATTAAATGGAGAGAAACTCAAAGCAATTCCACTAAAATCAGGAACGAGGCAAGGCTGTCCGCTCTCCCCATACTTATTCAATATAGTACTTGAAGTTCTAGCCAGAGCAATAAGACAGCACAAGGAGATTAAGGGGATACAAATGGGAAAGGAAGAAGTCAAGCTTTCCCTATTTGCAGATGACATGATAGTATACTTGAATGACCCCAAAGATTCAACCAAGGAACTGATACAGCTTATAAACACCTTCAGCAACATAGCAGGATACAAGATCAACTGAAAAAAATCAGTGGCCCTCCTATATACAACTGACAAACAGGCTGAGATGGAAATCAGAGATACATCACCCTTTACAATAGCCACAAATGACATAAAATACCTTGGGGTAACACTAACCAAGCAAGTGAAGGACCTATATGACAAGAACTTCAAGTCCCTGAAAAAAGAAATTGAAGAAGATGTCAGAAAATGGAAAGATCTCCCATGCTCATGGATAGGCAGGACTAACATAGTAAAAATGGCAATTTTACCAAAAGCTATCTACAGATTCAATGCAATCCCCATCAAAATACCAACACAATTCTTCACAGACCTGGAAAGAATAATACTCAACTTCATATGGAAAAACAAAAAACCCAGGATAGCCAAAAGAATCCTGTACAATGAAACAACTTCTGGAGGCATCACGATCCCTGACTTCAAGCTCTACTATAGAGCTACAGTAATAAAAACAGCTTGGTACTGGCATAAAAACCGACTTGTGGACCATGGAATCGAATTGAAGAACCTGACATTAATCCGCACACCTAGATCATATAATTTTTGACAAAGAAATCAAAAGCGTACAATGGATAAAAGAAAGCATCTTCAACAAATGGTGCTGGCATAACTGGATATCAACGTGTAGAAGGCTGCAAATAGATCCATATCTATCACCGTGCACAAAACTTAAGTCCAAGTGGATCAAAGACCTCAACATAAATCCAGCTACTCTGAACCTGCTAGAAGAGAAAGTAGGAGGTAGTCTTGAACGCATTGGCATAGGAGATCGCTTCCTAGGTATAACACCAGTAGCTCAGACACTGAGACAAACAATCAATCAATGGGACCTCTTGAAACTGAAAAGCTTTTGTAGAGCAATAGACATGGTCAACAAGGCAAAGCGACTGCCCACAGAATGGGAAAAGATCTTCACCAACCCCACATCTGACAGAGGACTGATATCCAGAATATATAGGGAACTCAAGAAATTAAACATCAAAATGCCCAACAGTCCAATTAAGAAATGGGCTATAGAACTAAACAGAGAATTCTCAGCAGAGGAAACACAAATGGCTGAAAGGCATTTAAGGAATTGCTCAACATCCCTAATCATTAGGGAAATGCAAATCAAAACAACTCTGAGATACCACCTTACACCAGTCAGATTGGCTAAGATCAAAAACACTGAGGACACCTTGTGCTGGAGAGGATGTGGAGCTAGGGGAACTCTCCTCCACTGCTGGTGGGAATGCAAGCTGGTACAGCCACTGTGGAAATCAATATGGCGCTGTCTTAGAAAATTGGGAATCAATCTCCCCCAAGATCCAGCTATACCACTCTTGGGCATATACCCAAGGAATGCTCAATCATACCACAAGGGCACTTGCTCAGCTATGTTCATATCAGCATTATTTGTACTAGACAGAGCCTGGAAACAACCTAGATGCCCTTCAACCGAAGAATGGATAAATAAACTATGGTACATATATAAAATGGAATACTACTCAGCAGAGAAAAACAATGACATCATGAGGTTTGCAGGCAAATGGAAGGATCTAGAAAAAATCCTCCTGAGTGAGGTAACCCAGACTCAGAAAGACAAACATGGTATGTACCCACTCATGGGAGAATACTAGTTGTGGGACAAGGATGACTGGACAGCTACTCACAACACCAGGGAGGCTACCTGGATAACAGGACCCCAAGAAAGACATGGGGATCGCCCAATGATGGAGAAATGGATGAGATCTACATGAACAGTCTGGACAGAAAAGCAAACTAAGTCAAAGGTTTGAGAAACAACCAAGAAGACAGAATGGAACATATTGGGTAGCAGAAAGGACAACGAAGACCCTCAGGTCCTTTCCATAGGCCATGGAATGAGCACGAAATCAGGATCTTCATCCTGGTGTGATAAGTCATTGAACAGAAAGTGTGCAACCCAGGCGGAAGAATCATGCAAAAAGTCAGGGCTATTCACCAAATACTCATCCAGCAGGTCCTGTGGAAGCCCTGGCCTGACTGTTTGCAACTGATGAGAGATCTGCATTTGTTGCACTGGAGACTCACTCGGGAGAGAGCAGGAGTTGAACCCTTGTTTTCACCTTACAGGGAGGACAGACAAGAGTGCAGCCACTTCCCAGGACCTCTCTATGACAGACTGGTAATCCCCAGGTTCACATGTACTCTCAACCTCCAATGGTCCTTTCCATAGGCCATGGAATGAGCATGTAATCAGGATCTTCATCCTGGTGTGGGAAGTCATTGAACAGGAAGTGGGCAATCCAGGCAGTAGAATCATGCAAAAAGTCAGGGCTATTCACCAAAGACTCAACAAACAGGGCTTGAGGAAGCCCTGGCAGGACTGTTTGCAACTGATGAAAGATCTGCACATATTGTTCTGGAGGCTCTCTCTGGAGAGAGCAGGGGTGGAACCCTTGTTTTCACCATACAGGGAGGACCTCTACAGGATCCTTGGTCACAGACAATAGTGGAGCCACTTCCCAGCACCTATCTATGATGGAGCTGGTAACCCACAGCTTCAAATGTACTGTAAACCTCCAGTGGTATGGCTGACTGCTTTCAACCACCCTTGGATTATGACTTCCCTGTGCCTTCTGGAGAGCATCAGGGGAACCCACCGACCTGATGTACAGTGGGGATTCTTGATTCCCTGATAGGAGACTTGAAATCATTTGACTGTGCCACACCTACTTCATGCTTGGCCCTGGAGACATCAGCCTTCATCAGCCATGGACAACTTCTTATGACCACCAAGGCCCTAAGAGGACACAGTGTAGATTCCTTGAATTTTGTCTGACAGCATTGGAATCATTATGTTTTGTATCTGTAAATTTTTTTCTCTACCTCCTCAGTGAAGAGTAATACGTGGAACCAAATAAAGGTTTCAAAAGAAAAAAAAAAGGTTCCTTCCTGCTTGAGCTTCTGTTTGATCAATTTCCAGCTAAGAAAGGTAGCCAGTTCCAGAACAGCTTTCAGCAGACTATACTACTCAAAGTAAGTCTGTAGTTGCATTGCCTATTGAGTGAGGACCTGTTTGAAGTAAGGTGAATCTGGGCCTGACTCATTAGCCACCTTCCAGATGAGGGAAAGTTCAGCTATAGGGTGGAAATCCAGTGTTGGACAGTGGCACTTGGACCCAGGTTAACTGGATAAGCCTCCGCATGTCTCCTGGTTATGAATGGGGCTGGCTGTGGGCAGTGAGGAGTATACAGTGGCCGTCCTCTGAAGAAGGCAGATCCTGGGGCAAATCACCCCAGGGATACCCCAGCAGGGGGGTTGACACCCACTATGGAAGTGAGGCTGAGGGGAGAACAGCACATGGGTTCTTAATGGAGGCTGCATTCTCCTTGACAGATTTCATGGGACCCAAACTGTCTGCTTCCTCACCATCAGTTGCCATAGTGAGGTCAGACAGAAAAGGGGAGGAGGTGATAAAGTGGTTACCCATCTTGTGGAGGGAGACAGCAGCCAACCAGCAGTCAAGAGAGAAGATGACAGTCAACAGGGGTGGAAATTTGTTTTGGACCCTTATGTATTGTGCTTAGTGGAGCACTTACATGCTTTTTTAAGGCCACAGCTGTATGCCCACACAATGTCTCAGACTAGAAATGGCATTCAGGAGCTGAGCCTTAGTTCTGCCTCCTGGAGGGTCAGACCTATGTGGAGATGCCAATCAAACCAAAACAGAAAAAATGTGCCTTCCTAACAAGATGGGCAGACAAACATGACAGACAAAAGAAGAAAAGAAAAGGTGGGGGGGTCCCATCGCTTACCTGCAAAAGGACTGAAAACACATGACACTGAGGGACCTTCTCACTAAACACACCATTTTGGAGGTTCTGTCCACCACCACGAGTAAAAGGAGGGAGAAGATCAGAAGTGACGTGGGAAAGCAAAAGTAACAAATGACCCACACTCAGGTACCAGATGTTGCTGGATCCCTTTGGCTTTTTCAGGGGAGGGGTGATAAGGTGTGGCATCAATGACACAGATGCCAGAAATGAGGTGAAATATAAACAGTAGACTCCTTTATTCAGTAATGGGAAAAGCTGTGGTGATATTGTGTTCCCTAAAATATTGTGCACACTAATAAACTTATTTGGGGTCTGAGAACAGAATAGCCATCATATTAAACATAGGGGTTAGGCAGTGGCAGCACACGCCTTTAATCCTAGTATTCCAGAGCCGTCTGGATCTCTGTGAGTTCAAAGCTACACTGGAAACAGCCAGACATGGTAACTCATGCCTTCAATCCCAGGAAGTGATAGCAGAAAGCAGAAAGGTACATAAGGTGTGAAAACCAGGAACTAGAGCTGGTTAAGCTTTTAGGCTTTTGAGCAACACTTCAGTTGAGATTCATTCCGGATGAGGACTCAGAGGCTTCCAGTCTGAGGAAACAGGATCAGCTGAGGAATTGGCAAGGTGAGGTGGCTGTGGCTTGTTCTGCTTCTCTGATCTTCCAGTATTTACCCCAATAACTGGCACCAGGTTTGTTTTTTATTAATAAGACCTTTTAAGATTTCTGCTACAGAAAGCCTTATATACCATCCTCCTGGCACCAAAGCCTTATATACCATCCTCCCTATCTAATGACATTGTGTGGCCATCCCTCATTGATTGTGTATGATCAGGAGCTCTGAGAGTGATCTGGTGACATTGCATGGTTGTCTCTTATTGGTTCAGCATGATCAGGAGCTCTAACAGTGCCTGTTGCTAGGCCCTCAGGTAGACTACAGGTTGGCTCACAAGGAAGTCTGTTATGTACATGTTGTTGCAACTGATTTGAGCCAATTTCCCTGACCCTATGGTCTTACTATATTATTGTACCTTTAGAGATTTTTTGCTCCTTGTTGTGGTTCATAAGTGTCACAGTTGAAAAGGGCTTTTGATTGCTTCCATTCCCTGGCAGCTTGAACAATAACTTCTGGCACTATGAAAGCTAGACCACAGGAGAGGGGGATTTGAAGTTAGATCCAACTCCAGTCTTCTGAGTCCTGTGTTGAAAGTGGGTGGTGTCTTCAACCACTAAGAAGCAACCAAAGGCAACAGTAACAGCCTACATGTTAGGGGAAGTCTAGTGGATTTCTCTGTAAAACAACTTGAATGGAGATTTCTCATGTTATGTACTGGGTTTTTTCTTAATCTATAGCTCACATAAAAAGCATTCCAGCTCAAGTAGCAGAACTTCATTTAAGCTATATACATGTATATAATATGTATATATAATGCATATATGTTATATTTATTTTTGTGTAAATATGAAATATTATGATTGTTGAAGACTTTATCAAACATCTTTAGTGTTACTTGTCCTTCCTTTCTCCCTATACTTTGTATTGACCTCCCTCCTCTCTCCCCAGTTAATGCCCTCTATTTTTTCCATTTAATTATTTATATCAACTGTATTCTGCTATTACCATCTCCACCCTTTCCATAGACCCTTTTTTCTTTCCTAATTTCTGAAGTTACTTCAGGTTGTATTCTCATATCTGAAGAGGTAGGAGCCAGAGATGAGAAAGAAATGCCCTGAAAAAAATATATATTATATATATGTAACATACACACTGAGCAGGTAATATATTTGAAATATATGTATATGTACTTATACATATGTGTGTCTAACAACAATTAATGCAAAAAAGGCCATAAATATGAAATAGCAAGGAGGGATATGTATGAAATTTTGAAGGAGAAAGGGGGAAGGGGAACCATTTAACTATAGCCTCAGAAATAAAATAAATAATTTAAAATACTATATGAAATCAAGAAAAAAAGAAGTATTTGTATTTGTTTGGGTTACCTCACACAACTCCACCATGTGAGATTCAGAGAACTTTGCAGAAAAGGAGGCAGAAAGATTCTAAGAGCTACAGCACTAGAAAGTTTGTATGAGACTGTGTCTCCTAGAAATGACGGGGAAGCTACACCCATGATACTTCAATAAAACTACTACCTAAATAATACCTGAAAAATACCAATGCCAATAGAGGTACTAACATAGAAGTGGGAAATATCATGGGATCGCACTCCTGTACACAGAACTACAGACATATAATGACATTTGAAACAGGCAAGATTTGTCCCTCCCAGGGTCAAATTGAGTCCCCTAATTGATTATACAATAAAAAATGGCAGCGGGTCCACTCAGCAGCCGAGGCGGCGGCATTTGTGGTGACTGAACGAAGCCCGGTGACAGGATGGCTGGGCACAGATTGGTGTTGGTCTTAGGAGATCTGCACATCCCACACTGCTGTCGGCTAAATTCAAAAAGATCCTGGTACCAGGGAAAATCCAGCACATCCTCTGCACTGGAAACCTTTGCACCAAGGAGAGTTATGACTATCTCAAGACTCTGGCTGGTGACGTCCACATCGTAAGAGGAGACTTCGATGAGAATCTCAATTATCCAGAACAGAAGGTTGTGACTGTGGGGTAGTTCAAGATCGGTCTGATCCATGGACACCAAGTTATTCCATGGGGAGACATGGCTAGCTTAGCCCTGCTGCAGAGGCAGTTTGATGTGGACATTCTTATCTCAGGACACACACACAAATTTGAAGCATTTGAACATGAAAATAAGTTCTACATTAACCCAGGTTCTGCCACTGGAGCGTATAATGCCTTGGAAACAAATATTATTCCATCGTTTGTGCTGATGGATATCCAGGCTTCCACAGTGGTCATTTATGTCTATCAGCTTATTGGAGATGACGTGAAAGTAGAACGAATTGAATACAAAAAATCTTAGAGCTAGGCTTGTCTTTATTATTCTCTGTTTTTTTTTTTCATTTCCTTGTTCAAATCAATTAATTAAACACTTTTGAGGCACACAGTTGTATCACTTTTATAATATTTTGCACTAAAAAGTCTTCTCTGTTTAATACGTAGTTGCTCTAAGCTTCTTGCAAACTATAAGAATATACTTAGTTTGCAGTATATGATTTCTATGACAAGAAGTCCACCATACAGTACAGGGCCATGTTAGAAAAATGTATCTTTGTAAATATCTTCCTTCTTGGTATTTGAACTTCATTACAAAACTAGTGCATGAAGAGAAAGAATCCAGAATTTCTGTGTATGTTTTCTCTTCTCTGGTAATAAATGTTTACCTTCCATTTAAAAAAAATAAAAATAAAAAATGGCTAGCTACAAAATCAAATGCATACAAGTCATACCAAATATACTTAACACATTGTATTGATATATATGTATGTATACATATATAAAACATTTACATGTATATGTGTATACACACATGTAACAAATAATATATGAGGCCACCAACTTGAGAGAGTGGGGAGCATGGGGGGGTGGGAAGGAGGAAAGGGGAAGTGATAAAATTGGGTTTTAATTAAAATTAAACTTCTCACTTCTGCCATCATTTTCAAGGTCAGCAACTACAGGCTGAGCATTTCTTGACTAATATCCCTGTTGCCTCCTTTTCTTCTTACCTTCTCAAATTGTAATAATCTGAGGGATTTCATTGCATATGATCTTTTCTGTTTTTTTGTAGGAATACATAATTTATTCAAATTTGTCTTATGAACCCACCACTTTTTGGCACTTAGTACATGAGAATATCAATTCCTGTCTTGTTGGATTTATTTATTTTTCATTTTTCTTAGCTGTTTGAGTCTCATGTGCACTGTATTTTGATCATATTCATCCTTGTATCCAAACTCTCAGATCTACCCACATTGCTCCCTTTCACACCCAACTTCTTGTCCTTTTTGTATATTGTTTTTCAACATATCATATCCAGTGTGTGATGCCCATGTACTTTTAGATATATGGCCTTATGGTCATCTCGATCATCTCTTCATCAGTGTTATCCCCCTTAATTTCTGTTTGTTTGTCATGTAATGTAAAATATTAACAATGTGAGCTGATCAGAAGCTATAAACATTACCCCCTTTGTGGTCTATTCTACTTTGTGAAGAATCTAATATAGTGCTATTTAAAAGTCTACACGCATTTTTAAAATGTTTCTTTTATTTTGTGTTCATAATCTGTACTCCCCTCTATGTCCTCACAATGCAACAAGAAGGGAATGGATGACATGAAATGATGTATTACACATGTATTGACTATCATTAAGCAGAACTTCCAAGAAGTGCTGGAGATTTCAGCAGTAATAAAAATGTGAAAATCTATCATAGAGTTTATAATTTTCAGGAAGAGGGGAACAGTAACAACATAAATAGAAAGCATACTGTACTAGATATACCGTCAATGGGGTCAGGGAAGTTTTGTGGTGTGTGTGTGTGTGTGTGTGTGTGTGTGTGTGCATGCACATGTGTGTACATGTGTGCATATGATTTGTTATCAGGAGTGCTTACATCTGAGTTTAAAGACCCTTGAGTGCTGACAAAGCATCTAGCTCATAGATAGCTGTATAGATTTCACTGTACTCTATGTGAAAAATGACTACATTAATGCTGAATTGGACTCCTTACAGGTGCACTGAAGGCAAAGGGAAGATACACTTCTATAAGAAGCAGAACTGAGGTCAGCAGGTCCACCTTCACGTAGTACCTAATCAATGCGTGTGCAGAATTGTGCAGCAATCAGAGGCACTTGGAAGAGCTATTCCTTTTAGTGTATGCTCACCAGACCCCAGTATCCATGCTGGACTATTTTTCATATGTGAGGAAGTGAAAGACTTTCAATCAGAAACTGACTTGAGTCTCTTTTAAAATGGAGAGACCAATTAAAAGTTGATGTTTGAGTTTAAAATTTTATGAATGAAGAAAATGTTAAACAATGGGAAGGAAAGATTTTGTTGATTGATTTAGGAATGTGTTGAGAATGGAGACCATCAGGGACTCACAAGCTCATAACTTACAGTTTCTTAGATATCAGATATAAAGAGATTTGATGACACACATGACTTCAGTCATCCCAATAACAAGCCTACCTGGACATGGAATCTTTTTTTGAAATAGTATGTCATGTCTATCCACAGCTCTGAAGTTATTTTCTTTAGCAGACTCCTAGATTCTTAAAAGTAATTATGACCCTTCCACAAGCATCTAGAGTGATTTAATTTAGCAATCAAGGAAAAGAAAAAAAAATATGTATTCCCCACTCTGCCCTGCTTCCCAGGGGACACATGAGTGTGTGTAGCATATGGAAATGCAATTTCCAAATAAAAGTCAGATTTTGGATTGTTTTATGTGAAATACATCAGATGTTAAAGTCATGAAATTTTAATAAATTTCCTATCTAGACCCAAAGTAAAACAGCTGCACATTGAATTGACTATATACTGCTATCATGGTGACTCTTATCCTACATCTAAATTTAAGCAACACTGTTCAGCTATCGCTTACACAACAATGGTGTATACGTTACTCATAAATCAGAAGTATTTTTTGTCTTCTGCTCATTAAGTTTTAAAAAAATTAAAAGGAATGTGTAGTCTTTTATAAGAAAAAGTACTTATTTTCGTTCAATATAGGCCAATTAAATCTCTGAGGTTGATACTGTTTGAATCAAATGTTAATTGTAGAAAAAGTGAATTATATCTAGAAAAAGAAATTTGTGTATCTGTTAATATACACACTAAACCCAAGCAAATGAAAAATAGTAACTAGAGGAAGATATTTGTGTCCTTGGAAATTTGTTTTCTATATTTATGTTCATAGAACATTTCATTATAACAAAACTATGAAGTATACAGTGACTATATATTTGTGCACATGATTCCTCCTTAACTTATTCATTTCCAGTGCCTTATTGTCTAATAAAATTGAATTGATGAAGTAAAACTCTCACCATCCATTGTCTCTGAATTCTTGTAGCAATTTGTCAATAGTCATTTCTAATATAATATTATCACATAGATTATACCACAAAAACTTGAGGAAATACTAAGCAGTAAATAATTCTTGATTATTGAGACACCAATAAACACCTCATTACCACCCATTAATAGGAATATATTCTCCATATTCAGACACAGATTTTCTTGTTATAGCTAAAGCAGACAATCACTGTGGTGTCTGCAGCCCTATGAATGTGTAGAGGTAAATGGCCACACATACCAAAAAGGCAAAGGAAGTCTGCCCAGGAACCTGAGACTTAGGTATTGATTCTGAGGAGCAGGTCATTCTTCTCTTATTATTGTTTAATTCAAAAACATCTCAAAGTAGGTTACAAAACCATAGGTGGAAACTGTAGTCAGAAGATTTCTCCAGTCCTGCCTGGATCCCCGGTTCCTCAGCCACTTATAAAATAATCATTCAGAGGCTTAATATTAATTATCAACTGTATGGCCTATGGCAAGCTTCTTGATAACAGTCTCTTAATCCAGTTCTATTAATCTTAGGTTGCCACATGGCAGTGACTTACTGGTATTTTCACATCTTGCTTCTCCTGGCATTGGCTGGTGTCCCTTCTCTTCCTTTTCCTCCCAATATCTCCCTTGGATTTTCTTGCCTGGCTCCATCCTGCCCTGCCATAGGCCAATGTAGCTTATTTATTAACCAATGGGAAAAATATATATTCACAGCATACAGAAAGGCATCTCCCAGCACTTCTCCCTTTTCTATCTAATCAAAAAGGAAGGTTTTAACTTTAACATAGTAAAATTACATATAATAGAATAGTTATCAAGTAAGAATTACAATTCAAGTAATATCCAGTCTTTGTATTTGGCAGAATTAAAAAAATATTCCATCTATCCTATATTTGTGGGTCTAAGGTTTCATATCTAATTTATCTTTTATTATGACTAAGGAAAACTATAATTACAACTATCTAGTTTTTAACTACATCAAAGATCCCAGAAGGATATAATGTTATCTAAGTAAACAAGAAGTTCATTGGAAGCAACTTCCAAAAATCAAAATAACAGAGACACCTGGCTGCCAGGACAGTCACACAAAGTTCCTCTGCAATGTTAGGGCACCCATATTCAGCCTACAGATCTAGTCTCTCATTCACTTTTCTCTATGTCCTGTAAAATATCTGGTAGTCTCCTCTGCAAAGCAGGAACCTGAAGGACAATTTCACCTTGATTTGGCAAATTCAGTGGTCATTTTTCTCTGGGTCTTGTGTGTCCAGTACAAGTATCAGCAGTCCAGGCAAGAGCAGCCTTTTGCCCAAATGGCTATTTTGCCAAGAAGAAGAAAAAGAAGATATGGAGTGTTTTTGATGCCCATCATTTTTCTTGAAGTAATTGGTGCTGCCAGGAGTAGATGTGTCTCATTATTCAGAAAAGTCTAAGTTTTTAAAATATTTTAAATGCCATATTGTATAAGTCTTTGAAGTGTTTGAAGATTACCTACCTAATTGAAATATGTCTATGTATACCTAAAAAACTTAATTAACATTACTATAAGTTTGATTATCCTAGAAGACTATTCATCTGTATTTCTTAATTATAAATTACAATTTCAAATGAGCTGTATAAATATAATACCTTAAACAAGAATAGAAATATACATACAGTATAGAAAAATTAACTTTAAATTTGTATCAATAAACTAAAATCTATAGCAATGTAAAATATTTTAAACAAGTTGTTGCTCTTTAATAGTAGATTCAATAATCTACCCTTTTATCATATAAGAGAGAAAATAGGATTATACAAGACAGTTTGGAGGAAGGAAAGAAAACATTATATGACATTATAATCTCAAAAATAAAAGAAATGATTTTTAAAAGAATGAAAAAATAGGGCTAGATAAGAGTAATATAGCATATATTTCCAAAAAGTTTCCAAAAAGGATTTTGAATATTTTTACCATGAGGAAATGACAAATGCCTAAGGACGTAGATATTGCTAAGCTGATTCACACAGAGATGATGTATATATGTCAAAACAACCCAAGGGTCCCTTTGCATATGGGCAATATTACGTTCAATCAGTTTTTAAAATACATTTAAAATTCAAAAAGATACACCAACTGAAAGCATTAAAATGAAGCTTCAGCCCCAGATGGTAGAGGATTTATTGGAAAAGAAGAAATTAAAAGGTCTAGGCTGATGCTTCTTCTGGGTGTGTAACTTTCTGCATCTTTTTACTAAAACACATTGACTTTCTGAGATTAGCATTGACGTAGTGGAGTTTTGGCATAGTGATTTTTTTTTTCATCAGCCACCCAAGTGAAACCTGCCATGAAGCCCAAAGAAAGACTCACTAATCTCTGTACTTGGTCAGGTTCAAATGAGCAAGTTCAATGGATCAAATACTCCATTACCACACAGAGGGTTAGAGTTTAGAGTTAGTAGCAAGCGCTGAGTGCCTAGAACTTTGTGGATAAGAGAGAGAGGACAGGGCTTCTGAAGAATGAATACTTGAATATAATTAATCAGAATAATATGAGATAGTCTCAAGGAAATTATAGAAATGCAAATTTACAAACAGAGGATGAGATGAAATGAAGAGCTCAAGGTTAACTAGGAATAGTCTATGACTGTGAAAGATAGAAGGAAAATGAACAGGGACTGTCCTCAGACCTTAATGAAGAACTGATGTTAGTGAATGGCTAAAATGAGAAATCCACAGGAGTCTGCTTAAGGAGTATTAGGAAATTTATTAGGATATACATTGAGGAAGTATACTCATGATTACAGACCTGAGTAGACAGCTGAAATCTTCCTTTGATCTGACCAGGAGCAAATCTACCTGGCAGTTCGATCACAGCAGGAAGCAAAAGAGACCTCTTGATCTCTCTCCCATTCCTTTTAAGAGGTCACATACAGTGGCAAGAAACACGGTCTCCTCAGGCCATATAGCCCAAGGTCATGGGCAGAGCAAATACCTGTACAAATGGCTGTGAGATATGGAGGGAAGGAAAACAGGGACTGTCCTTAGAACTTAATGCAGAACTGAAAGACTAGGAGTGTATTCTGCCGTATTCCCAGCAACAAGGTAGAAAGAAAACTTCTTGACTATGTCCCATTTTTTAAATTATGCATACAGTTCTTGTGAATTTCACAGGCAAGACTTTATGTTCATGAATCTTACCTTACTTAGTTTAACATCAAGGGCCACGATTGGTGGCTTATACGTGTCTCACTTTATAAGAAACTCCATACACATGGCTGTACTACTTGCAGATTCTCTCTCTCTCTTTTTTTTTTTTTTTTTTTTTGTGTTTCAAGACAGGGTTTCTCTGTGTAGCTTTGCACCTTTCCTGGAACTCACTTGGTAGTCCAGGCTGGCCTCGAACTCACAGAGATCCGCCTGGCTCTGCCTCCGGAGTGCTGGGATTAAAGGCGTGCGCCACCACCTCCCAGCTACTTGCAGATTCTGATTTGTTGTTTGTAAGGATTTCAGATGTTCTCTGACTTTGACACCATTTGATATTGTCTTTCTAAATTTAGTCATTGTCATGCTGACATTTCATTGTGCCTTTCCTTTCACTTTCTTAAACAACTGAAGATTGTGAGCGACTTATGCTGCTACATATCTTTGTAAACTGCTTTTTTCCCTTGAAGTGTCTGAATATTAATAAGATATAGAAGATTCTGTTGTGAATACTCTGTATTGTAGTATAGACATAAATAAATAAAATGTAATTTAAAAATTAAGATCAATGAGAAGGTTTTGTCTTCTCATCCTATGGTCTTGATCTTTGCTCTCTTCTTCCCTACTTTGCAGGTCTCACCTCCAGGGGCTTCACACTGGCCTGAGAATTGAAGGCTGGTGGTTTCAGATTCCAACAGTCAGAAGAATATTGCTCTAAGCTTTCAAAATAGAGGCCTGTGACTTTATCCTTGAGATCTATGCCTTCAGGCTTTCAAACCAGAGAATTATTGCCTCAGATGCTGAAGTCAGAAGCTAATTACATTTTGAATATCACCACCCAGCACCCAGCAGCTGGAGTTATAACACTAAGCTTTAATGTCTGGTCCCACTAGTTTTGATCTTCATTGGCTTTCTTTGACTTAACAGCCAGAGTCTGAAGTTCTTTCACTTAGCTCTTAGCTTTTTGTCAGCTATAGTCTTAACTTATTGCCTCTTGACCTCTTATCAATTCTAAAATGGGCTGACAGTCATCTTATCTGATATCTGGGTTACCAAGTCAACTCTCCTATCTGTGATAAAACCCACAAGTAAAAGTCTGTCCAGAAGCGGAATCTGTATGTGCAGGGGAGGCTAGTGATGCAATACAAGGGAGAGCCACCTCCAAATCTAGGCTCAAAGTGAAGAGCAGCCATTTCTTCAACCTGAAGATACTATGGCTCATGAGATGCTTTGCTTCAGATTCTGTGTGTGCTGTTCACAGGCCTCACTTAGTGCTGAGTCCCTAAAGAGGCATCATCTCCTTTTCCTGAAATAACAACTACAGGACATATGGGATCACCCAGAATTTATGGAAGCTTGTCAGAGGAAAAGGGAAGTCAGTGGGAGCTGATGCAGGCTGTCTAGATTGGTTATGACTGAAACCAGGCCTCTTGAAGGAGCAGTTATGATTTCAGGGTTTTTTGCATGTTCAAAGCTGCAAGGATACAATGATGATAGTCCAGCTATTTGTCAAGGAAGGGGCTGCTTGGCCCATATTTCCCTTCTCAAGGCAAAAAACACAGAATAGAGGGCTTGTCAACTGTCAGTCAAGTAGCAGGCTGGCCTGCTAGAGATGGCTTTGCTTATTCAAATCACCAAAGTATGCTGAAAATGAGGACCTGACATGAAACTAGCATATAGATCAGTATAGAACAGTACTTAAAATGGAATCAAATAGTCTTGATAACAGTAGTGGTCCCTCTGACCTGTCTTAGAAAGAAAAATTCCAGCTTGAGACTCAACACTTTCTATACTACCTAACAAGACACAAAGTGATTCATTTAGTAATTTGTCTCTGTATAGATAGGTCTAATTCTGAGACCAAGACAGCAATCTAAAAATGAGTCTAGGGAAAGAAGGAAGAATGATTTCCACTCATTTAATCTCTATTTTTACAAATCTTTAATACCTTTAAAAACAGCTGTTTTTTGTTCTCTCTGTGGAGAAACGATCTGCAGTTGCACACACACACACACACACACACACACACACACACACACACGTAAGTATCTATTTTCATAGCTAGAAAGATGGCTCAGTAGTGAAGAGCAGGCCCTGTTCTGGCAAAGCACCCAGTTCAGTCACCAGTGCCCACATAGATTGGCTCACAACCACCTATAACTCCATCTCAAGAGAACTGAACATCTCTGGCCTCAAAGGGCACCTGCACACACACACACACACACACATACACACACACACACACACACACACACACACGGAGAGAGAGAGGGGGGAGGGGACTGAAAACAAAAACTAACAGCTGTCTAATTGGACTTAGGACACATTCAACATGAGGAAAATCATATTTGGTACTGAAAACCTAGCCAGCTCCCTAGGGCTTGTGAGTCATGGATCTTAAGACAGAATCTACTACCATTACCTTCCTAGACCAGTATAATTCCTTACTACATTCCAAATTGTATCCTTATGCCCACAGATAACTATCATCTCTTGCCATAGAAGCATCTCTTTACAGCAAATGGAAACCATAACAGAAAACCACCATTGGACATAATTCCAAGATCAACAGATAGGGAAGAGCAAAACCCCTGAAGATACATCAGAGGTCATGAATCTATGGCTCAGGGAATGTAACTGAATGATTGTGAGATCCAGAATAGCAGAAAAACTATTGTAAAATAGCCTCTACCAGAAATATCTGCTAAAACAATATCAACGCTAATAGACATGTTAACATGGAGGGGGAAATTGCATGGGGTCAATGCCTAGACAAAGAATTGTAGGCAGCTTATGACTGCTGGGAGAAGATGGATTAGCCTCTTCCTGGGATGAACCCATTTATTTATTGTTCAATTCAAAGTGGTCAGCCTTGAAATCATATATATGGCAGCCACAAAAATAGTTGTGTTTATGAATAGTTGCCCCACACATGCATATGTGTATATATATTGTTACACACATATGTGTGTGTAACTACAACCAAAGAAAAAGAGGCTATCAGCATGAGGGAGAACATTGAGGATTTTGAGGGAGGGTGCTTGAGAAGAGCTGAGGGAAGAGAAAGGGATGTAATTTTATTTAACTTAAAAATATATTTAAAAAATTTAAATACATTTCAAAATATTTTTAACTCTATCTGTTCTCCTTTGAAGCTAAAACACATGGACATTTTAGCTTATAACAAATACTAAATTTATGACTTAGAAAATATTTCTACACTGTAAAAATAAATATCTGAAACATTTCATATGAAATTAATCTCATTTTTGTAGTATTTATTTGTCATCTTGAAATACACTGTTGAATTTGTTTTCTTAATACTTATATAAATGGCAACTACATATTTTCCTAAAACACAGGTTCATAGAACACTGTTTGAAAGAATAAACTTCTAACTCCTTTGATAGTTCTCTTTACTTACCATGGTCTTCTTAATTATGTTACTAGTGGCTATTACTCATTATATCATGATGCTCATTATAATCAGTGACCATTCAATTTTATTTAATTCACTAGATACTTTAATCATCTTTGCAAATTTACCTATGTTGATTATGTGTAAAACATGAACCAACATCCCTAACCACAAAAATCACTTTTTTTCTAACCTCTGTTGAAGCTTATACTGACTACTTCACTCATCTTCCTCTCATTTCAAACTGTTCCTTATATCTCTTCTCAGTACTTAGTTTTCCTGAATTTAAAAAAAATGATTAATGTTTATTGTGTGTGTGAGTTTCTGCATGTGTGAGTCTGTGTGTGTGTGTGTGTGTGTGTGTGTGTGTGTGTGTGTGTGTGTGTGCTGTGACTGTGTCTGCAGGAAAGAGAACAGGCCATTGGATCCCCTGTAGCTAAATTTACAGGTTGTTGTGAGCTGCCCAAATTTGATAAATATCACAGTGAATTTTGCTGCATAATAGCTGGTTGCCAAAGGTTAAAACATTCAATATGTTAGAATTAAGATACGTTATATATTTTGTCTTTTTCTCAATACATATCAATTGTACATCTTAGTAGATTCAGTGTGATACTTCTAGACATTTATTATTATTCTTTCTGTTTGAATATCTAAATTACCTAACTTACATTTACTTTACATTTTATCTCTACTTTTGAAAAATTCATATATGTGTACAATGAAATGTGATCATCTTTACCTGTCATTTGCCCCTCCAATTCACTCTAAACTTGAACACACCTCATCCAATTTTCATGTCATTTTTTTTTTTGTATCTCACCAAGCACAGATAACATTGACTATTATATGCATGGGTGTGGGTCTATGCACTAGAGTAAGGGAAACCATTGTCCAACTACTCATAAAACAATGATTCTCCCTCCTCCAGCAACTATTAGCTCCTCAGCAAAGTGTGGTCTGAAGATCATCTACTATATCTATGCAGGGATTTTTGCTGGCTTGATTATGTGTACATCTTCCTTAGAGAGCCGCAGCTGGTTTGTGGTCATATGTGTAACAGTCAAGTCATGTCTAAATTACAGTATTTTTAGCACTCTTCCAAATCTTCTGGCTCTTACATTCTTTCCATTTGCTCCTCTGGATTAATCCTTGAGCCTTGATTGCAGAATCAATGTAGATGTTCTGTGAAGGGTTGAGAGCTCAATCTCTTTTTTTCAGCACTCTGATCAACTCTGCATCTCTCCAGTGACTGGTGCCCATGGCAAAAGTGTTCCCTGTGGTAATATTTTATTTGTGCTAAAATGTGGTGATATTTTATCTGTGCTTTACTAAATAAAGCTTGCCTGGAGATCAGAGGAATAGGAACAGCCATTATAAGTAAACAAGAAGTCAGACAATGGTAGCACATTCCTTTAATCCTATCATTTGGCAGGCAAAAATCTGCCTGGATCTCTGTGAGTTCAAGGCCACACTGGAAACAGAGCCAGTTGTGGTGGCACAGGCCTTAAATTCCAACACCAGTTAACCATGGAGGTCTGGATGTCTGTACAGTCAGACAAGAAGTGACAGAGCTGGGCAGGAAGAGGAAGTGATGTAGCTGAGCAGAGAGAGCAAACCAGATGGCAGAACAGTAAGGCATATAGGTGTGGGTAGACAGGAAGTAACTCACATTTGGAAGCTGCCAGAGTTGGTTAGGTAAGGTTAGCTGTGGATTTCTTTATTTCCCTGATCTCTCTCAGGCTTTTACCCCTATATCTGGCTCTGTGTTTTTTATTTAATAAGACCATTTTGAAATTCATCTACCATTCCCTGACCAAGGTTGAGAAGAGCCCAGATCTTTTTATATAAATGTATATTAATCATTTTCTGATCACTAAAATTCACTTATTTTTTCTTTTAACAGGAAACTTCTATCATAATTGCTATGACCATTTCCTACTTTACCTCTGAAATCACATTTGAGATGAATCTCAGTTCAGCTCATGGACCATCTGAATAATTGTTACTTTATGCTATGATTAGAAGAGTGCAGAATAAAAATTCATTAAGTGAATGTAAACATTCCTCAATTTTCAAAACAATTGTGTAGGTACCTTAAAATTAAAAATGGTGAGTCATAAATTTTATTCAGACTCCATAGACATAGGACATTCATTGCACAGTTTGTACATCAATATTGTTCTCTAAGGGGAAAATAGCTGAAATTTAGATTACAAGAGAATTATAGTCTACCCTATATTATAAATATCAAAGACATCATAAGGCATGAAGAGAGTTGTAAAATACCTTTCTTTTAGGAGCTAGACAATAAAGTGAAAAAAATGAGTATTATCACCACATAAATGTTCACAGAAAATAAAACGTTTAATAAAATTATTAATTATGCCTTGTTTTTCAATTTCCTTATTTATATAACTACTATATTTCAACTGATTTTTCTATTCCTTTAAGGATGAAAGTATTTAAAAGTATGATGAGGCTCAGCTGGAATGACTGAGCTTGGTTCAGCTTGCTGAATTCACATCAGGTAGATTAAAGTAATCCCTAGTTTCTTGATATTTGATGGTTAAAATAGTCATATTATTTACAGTTAAATGTTAATATAAATGAATACTCACACTGTCTGAAGTCTTTAAAGAAACTTATTGAACTGTATTTGGTATACAAAAATAAGAATGTGAGTAAAATAAATGTCTTTATTTTTAAAGAAAATGTGGCTTTTCATTCAATAGAATGATAAATCCATGCCCTCACAGAAGCCCTGCAGGCAGCCTAATGTTACACTAACTTACATTTGAGGCCTGTGTGAGCTAAGGTCAAGGGAGTGACATGACTTGTCTGTGAATGTAAAATCTTTTATTAGAAAAATAATTGAATCCTGGATTTAAACAGGATTAAGAATTAAATCCTTCAAACTTTCTATACAAAAATTTGCTTTGTTTAAAAAAGTCATGTGATTGTAGCAATTGGAATATCTTAGTCCATGAAACGTTTCCAAAACTGATAGGCACAAAAAGAGTATTTTGATTTTGTTTAAAATTTCCAAATGCTTTTTGTGGTAATATATTGTGTGCTCTAATAAACTTGCCTGAGGACCAGAGGACAGAGTAAGCCACTAAATTAAAAATAGAGGTCTGGTTACAGTGGCACACACCCTTAATCCTATCACTTGGGAGGCAGAAATCAGTTTGGATCTCTGTGAGTTCAAGGCCACACTGGAAACAGAGCCAGGCAGTGGTGGCACACACCTTTAATCCCAGTACTAGGAAGCACACACACCTTTAATCCCAGAAAGTGATATCTGGGCAGAGAAAGGTATATAAGGTATGAGGAAACAGGAACTCACTCTCTTTAGGATGAGGATTTCCTAGAGGTAAGAACTAGTGGCTGGTTGCTCTGCTTTTCTGATCTTTCAGCTTTCACCCTAATATCTCGTGTTGGATTTTTTTTTTTTATTATAAGACCATCTAAGATTCAAACAACATCTGGCACCCAGAATGGGGCATGAGTCCATGCCATTTGCCTGAGGCTCAGGCCAGAACTACAATGCTGCCAGAATCTCCACTATGCTTGGGCAAGGAGTCCTTAGCCTACTGGCTAAGTTTTTCTTTTAGCCTTTCTGCAGCAAACTCCCCAGGCTCAAGATCTAAACACCCAAAAATTAGCTGTTTTCCTACTTTCCCTGGTGCAGAAATCTAGCTTTTTGTCTTCTTTTCTCTCCTGGTGGGTTCTGGCTTTCCTTGGGCCCCCTCCTTGGACTTCTGCCACATCATCATCTGAATCTTCATTGTCACCAGATTTAGTAAGTCAATTAAGATTTCTTAAAGAGAGAAATTAGTTAAAGGAAAGTTTTTTCCCACATTAAAAAATGGGAAACATTTTTATAATGGGAGAATTTGGTCTCTGTTTGATAATACAATTGATGGTTTGAAAATGGAACAATTAAATGAGAGAATAATTGATGTAGATGTGATTTATGTAATGTCAATTATAAACATTTGCTGATCATTTTTGTTTCATCATTAAAAACGTTGGTTAATATGAGTACCAAGATACAAGTTTTAGAAAAATTTGTTAAAACAGATGATAGAGATATTCACACCCAGAAAGAAAAATTTAAAGGTGAACCAATCTCAGCATTGCATTATACTGTTACAGAGAAACAGACTAAGGCTTCCAAACAGCCACCCTTAATCTATCCAGTAACCTTACAGGAATTGCCAAATGCTCAAGGCTGTGTAAGAGCTGACTGGACTTCTGTGTAAATGTTAGATTTGAGGAGATTCAAAGAAGCAATAGTCTCATATGGTATGCATTCCCTATTTGCAAAGCAGATGTTAAACTCATCTTCAACTTGTAATAGAACTATCCCTCAATACTAGAGAGATTTGGTTACTGCTGTCTTAGAAGTTGATCCCCAATTACAATGGAGGACCTGGTGGAAAGATGAGGCTAAGGTCATTGAACAATGGAGTATAGCTAGGGGTTTTGAAATCTCCCAAGATCAACTTTTTGGAGAGGGAGATAATGCTATTGTAGAAAGGCAATCTCTATGTGATAACCACACTCTGGCTTTATGTGACATGGCAGTCTTGAATGCTTGGGACAGAATTGAAGAAGTAGGAAAGAAAACTGAGTCATTTACAAAAGTTATACAAGGCCTAAAATAAATCTTCACAGATGTCTTACAAAGGCTGTCTTCTGCAATAAATAGAATGATACCAAATTCCGGAGCTAGACAGATAATAATTGAATCTCTGGCTTTTGAAATGCTAATGCACAATGCCAAGGGGTAATTAGGTCATTGAAGGCAAGATCAGCACCCTGGGAGGAATGGATCTGAGATACAATGAATATTGAATGTGATGACCATGATGATGCTTGTCTAGGAAAGGTGATTTCCAGGGGTTTGAAGAACAATAGTAATGTTAGGTGTTTCAAATGTGATAAACAAGGTCACCTAATAAAGAAATTTAAACAGGGCATTCCTAGAAATTTTTTCAAGGAATAATCACAACAGAATGTTCCTGCCTTCTGGATTATGCACAAGGTGTGGTAAGGGCAAACATTAGACTAACGAATGTAGATCAACAAGGGACAGACAAGGTAATCCTTTGTCTTTGCCATCATTAAACTCCCTGAGGGGCCTTTTTAAAGCCCCCATGACAAATTCAGTTCAGTACTTTCCTGCCATCATAAAAGAAACCCCTTTCCAGAGCAATTAAAGAACCTAATGCCTATTGCAAAAACCCACACTGCTCAGGGTAATAAAACAGCTATAGAATAGAAAACAAAAAATTCAGGAGAAACCATAAATCAAAATTGATAAAGATTAGATCTGGAACTTCCCCAAAGTTAGGGTTGGGGAATGATTTAGTTTTTGTTATTTCAGGGAAATAAAACTACCATCTTGAGGAATTTATAAGCATTTGGACTAATAAGCATCCAAAGGAGAAGGAAGAATACCCAGAAAAAAATTACTAAGTAAAGGAACAATCTGACCTAATGTGATCGCTGAAGTCTCCAAAAAGATAATGAGATCCCATAACAATGATTCCATCAGGATGATGATAATACCACTAAGCTGACACACACCACCCAAAGATCATTTTTGGACTACAAACTACTCAGGATAATTTCAAGATGGCTAGCTGAGATGATCCAGCCTCACAGACTACTAGAGCAAGTACTTGAGATAAGCCCTGCATTTTCCCATTATGCAGAGAGTGCACAAATGATACAGCTAACTCTCACAGGCCTTGACAATTAACCCAAAACTTTTCTTTTCAAGATTCCCTAAAGATGCATTCACCCCCCAGACAGTGGGAGGTAATTTTAAGAATACAACACCACACTCTCAAGAGGTTTTTGGTCTTTCAATGGATTATGGATGTTTGACTTTGTTTAGGAGTTGGTTCAAAATTGTTATTGGCCATAGTAAATCTCTTTCTAAAAGAAGCAAGGGAGATGTGATATAGAAATGTATTATATAGAAATGATAGGATAAAAAGTTGGTTATTGAATCTATTTTGAAAAGAAAAAAATAGGATATAGATAGGAGGTAGATTATTAAATCTACTCTGAAAAAAAAAGAATTAAACTGATAGGATAAAAGGGTAGATTACTGAATCTATTCTGAAAACAAAAAAGGGGTGGATATAGATATACTATATACAATAAGTACAGTAAGTATATATAATATATAGAGTCAAGAATTACATTAACAATGCCCAGTTTATTAACATTTGACAAATTCAGAGGAAATATTCCATATTCCATGTTTTAATGACCAAAATGTATTTAATTCACTTTCTATCCTAACTTTTATTACCAGCCAAAAATATCTTTTGACATTTTATATATATATATATATATATATATTGTACCCTAATAAACTTACCTGAGGATCAGAGGACAGAGCCATCCACTAGATTAGATATAGAGGTCAGGCTGTGGTAGCACACATCCTTAATCTTATCACTTGGGAGGGAGACATAGTTTTAGATCTCTGTGAATTCAAAGCCACACTGGAAACAGAGCCTGGCAGTGGTTGCACATACCTTTAATTCCAGTACTGGGAAGCACACATGCCATTAATCCCAGGAAGCGATATCTGGGCAAAAAGGTATATAAGGCATGAGGAAACAGGAATTCACTCTCTTTTAGCTGAAGCATTCTTAGAGGTAAGAACTGGTGGCTGGTTGCTTTATCCTCTGATCCTCAAGCAAGTTTATTAGGGTACAAAATATATCACCACAACTTTAATTATTACTTTTCTTTTTCTGCATCTTTCAGCTTGAAATAACCCAGCCATCTGTTTTTACATTCTCATTCACTATTTCTTTTTTAGAGAGCACACTAATCCATTTTTTTTAATTTAGTTGTTTGGAAGTAAAGCAAGTCTGATCTTGGCTGTTATTATCTGAAAGGATTCTTGGCTTGAGTGCTGCTAGTTGATGAGTGGTTTCTGGAATGTTCCTTGGAGGCTGAATTTAGTCTCATTCCTTCAGTGTTCTCTTTTCTACTTGTGAGCAGCCCATGCTGTCCCACTGTCTATCAACAGAGACAGAAACCTTGTCTCTGGATTGTCTTTGTCTTCCTCTGCATAAGCACTCTGCCCTCCCATTTGTAGTGTATTCCAAGATAAGATTACCTCTTGTGCCACTTCATATCTCCTGCCTTTAGAAAGTTCATGTGACCAGACCATAAAAATGAGTTTCTCTTTATTGCTGGTAACATAAGGGGAAATAAACTCTAGAGCAAATCCACTTTTACCTGATGAGGACAATTATGCAGCTATTGGTGGGATCTGAAGGCCCATCAGCATGAACACTATTGTATACACAAGGAGTGGTTAATGGGAGAACTCGGGTGTTGCTGCCACTAAATATTTGTGTTTGTTATGATTTATTTTGTCAATTTCTCAATGAGATATTCAGTATTAGGTTTCAGTCTAGCATTTTCAAACTTTTATTTGGGTTAATTCTCCTAGCCTGTCTTCTGTCCCACCCATCCGAACCCATTGTGCACTTCCACTTACATAACACAGCCTTTTTTGCCACCGTGTATGTCACCATTCCCTATGCTCTTAAGCACCTTTTCCCACTGATTATTACTTCCTTTCTAGTTTCACAACCTATAATCACACTTAATGCAGAAAGTTTAACACATTCTGATCTAGCAAAAAACCCAGCAGAGCAATTTTTGCAAGAACATACTAGGACAGCAAAGTGACTTATGGAGTTTATTTATCACTTGATAAACCATTGTAAGTGTGTATCCCAAGGGAATTTGTTTAGTATTTATGGTAGTTTACCACCAAGTTTCCCTTGACCCCTGAGAGTTTGTAATATGAAGCAATACTGGAATGTTTTTTTCCATGGGATAAGATTTAGGAGAAGAATAAGAAATTAAATTGCATAGAAGCAACTTAGGTTGGATATATTTTACTGGTCATAAGAAACTTAGTATTAATAAAAGAATAGTTGACAGATCAATTAAACCAATTGCCCAACTATACTTTGCACTGGGAAGTTCATATTCCCAGGCAGCTTGAGTGAGGGCTGTTTTGCTTATGTAAACAAGCAGGTTACCTTTGATGAACATACCTTGTCCCTACACTGTATGGCAGTCATAAATGCTTGGGATACGATTCAAAAGTCAAGAAAAAGAATTGAGCCATTTACTAAAGTCATCCAAGGCTTAAAAGAACCTTTTACTGACTTTTTGCAAAGATTGACTAAAGTAAATAAAGTGATGTCAGATCAGGAAGGTAGATGAGTACTGGTCCAATCTTTGGCTTTTGAAAATGGTAATTTAAAATACAAAAGGATAACTGTGCCTTTATAGGTCAGATCAGTATCCATAGAAGAATGGATTTAACACATAATAAATATTGAGTCTCATAATTATAGTGATGAGGCTTGGATAGGAGAGGCAATTTCCAATGGCCCAAAGGGACTTTAAAGTGCCTAATGTTTTAATTGTGATAAATTGGGCCACACAAGAAGAAATTATACACAGGGCATTATTAGAAAAAAAAATATTTCTTCTAGGAATAACCCATACAGAAAGGCACCAACCTTTGGGATTACGCAGAATATGTGGCAAAGGCTGACATTAGATGAATGAATGCAGGTCAACAACAGATAAACAAGGTAACCCTTTATCATTGGGAAACACGTTGAGTGGCCTGAGAGAATCACTGTGGAGGAAACTTCCCCAGAACAAGTAGAGGATTCAGTGCCTATCGTAAAAAAAATATTGCTCAGGATGATAGAATAGATTTGATAGATAGATCAAAAATTAAAAAAAAACATAAAATGAGTATTTTGGAAGACTTCCAAAGTGACAAAAGACCAAAACTAAGGGTAGGAGTAAATAACATTATAATTGAAGGCTTAGTATACACAGGAGCAGATGTGACTATAATTACACCACAATCATGGCATCCAAATTGGCCTCTTCAGTAGGTAGATGTTCAGCAATAGGAACTCTATCTCAGGTAAAACAAAGCACAAGATGATTTTAATGCATAAGGCCAGAAGGACAGAAAGGAAAGTTGAGGCTATATGTGAACCTATGAGGTCTTGATCTGTTACAGCTATAAAATACCCAGATTAACCTTCCTCCAATCTCAGAAATTGACCATAAACCAATTTTTGTTTCTAAGAAAAATATTATAAGACACTATTAAAAAAACAGTCACTGACCATTCAGGCTGCACAAAAATAGGACACTACAGCTGTTAAACTCTCAGGGGTACCAGTGGCCCTACCCTTAAAATGGTTACCTGACAAATCTGTCTGGGTTGGGGAGTGACCTATGACATCTGAGAAACTATAGGGCTTAGAACAGCTGGTTCAGGAGCAGCTAAATGCTCAACATATTGAAGAATCAACAAACCAGCCCCTGGAATTCTCCTTTACTTGTTATTTAAAAAAAATCTGGAAAAATGGAGAATGCTGACAGATCTGAGAGCCATAAATAAAGTGATTCAGTGGATGGGCTCTCTACAGCCTGGGATGCCTCTGCCTTCTCTGTTACCTAAAAAAATGCCTACTATAGTTATTGACTTAAAGGACTGTTTCTTCACTATACCTCTACAAGAAAAGGATAGGGAAAAATTTATCTTCACGGTACTTACTTATAATAATTGTCAGCCAGTTAAGAGATATCAATGGAAGTTTCTCCCATAGGGAATGTTAAATAGCCCCACCCTGTGCCAATATATTTTGCAAAAACCATTGGAAATAATTCACATACAGTTTCCACAAACTATAATTTACCATTATATGGACAATATCTTACTAGCTGATTCAAATGTAAATTCTTTGAAAAAAATGTTTGAAGAAGTAAGAAAGTTTTGCCTCACTGAGGATTATAATTGCTCCTGAAAAAATACAAAGAAGAGATTCTATTAATTACCTATGATATAAAATATGTCTATAAAATATTAGACTCCAAAAGGTACAAATCAGGAGAAATCAATTGAGAACTCTTAATGACATTCAAAGATGGCTAGGAGACATCTCCAATTTATGCCTCACTATTGGGATAAGTCCTAATGAATTGAATAATTGTTCAGTACCCTAGGTGGGGACAAGGACTTAAGTAGTCCAAGAAAATTATCAGCTGAAACTGAGACAGAATTACCTTCGGTGGAAAAGAAATTATAGAATGGACACTTGAATCATGTGAATCCAGAGTTTAATTGCATTCTGGTTATATTACCCTCTAGGCAATCTGCTAGAGGGATTTTGATGCAGAAGAAAGTTATTATATTGGAATGGATATTTCTGCCACATAATCAGAGTAAGAAATTAAAGACACACATGGAAAAAATTTCTGATTTGATTTTAAAAGGAAAATTAAGGCTTTGGCAATTGATAAAAATGGACCCAGCAGAAATTGTAGTGCCTTTAACTAATGAAGAAATTTGCTCTTTATGGAAGGATAATGAATATTGGCAAAGAGCTTGCAGTAATTTTTTATCTGTGAGAGATTAACAACAGTTATCCCCAAAGCTAGAAAATTAAATTCATAAAAAGAATCAGTCAAGTCCTTCCTCACATTGTATGGAGAACAGAAATCTCTGGAGTCCCTACATTCTATACTGTTGTATATAAATCAGGAAAGGCAGGATATAAATCAGGAATCTCAAGTAAAGTGATTCAAAGCCCTTACAATTCTATGCAAAAGTCAGAATTGTATGCCTTTTTTTTTTTATTTTACTGTACTTTATTTTATTTTATTTTTGGTGCCTGTCCTGGATCTCTCTCTGTAGACCAAGCTGGCCTTGAACTCGTAGATATCCACCTGGCTCTGCCTACTGAGGGCTGGGATTAAAGGCTTGCACCACCACTGCCCAGTTTTGTATGCCATTCTTATGGTACTAACAGATTTTTACAGAAATTCTCAATATTGTTATTGACTCTCAATATGCAGAAAGAGTTGTTTTACATATTAAAACTGCTGAATTTATTCCTGATAAAAGAGAATTAACTTCACTATTTATACAATTACAGGAAATAATCAGATATAGCGATCATATACACATCAAATCCCATACAGGTCTCCCAGGTCCTCTAGTACAAGGCAATGATGAAATTGATCGGTTATTAATAGGAAATGTGCTGGAGGTCTAAAAGATTCATTAAAAAATCATGTCAATAACAAAGATTTAAAAAGGAACTTCTCCATCACTTGGCAAAAAGTCAAGGAAATTGTAAAGAAATGCCCTATTTGTTCCTTCTATAATCAAACTTCATTATCTGCAAGAAGTAATCCTAAAGGAATACAAATATATGAAATTTGGCGGATGGATGCGTTTCACTTCGCAGAATTTGTAAAATTAAAATATGTACACCATACAATAGATACATTTCAGGAATTCAATGGGCAACTGTTTTGAGCTCTGAAAAGGCTGATTCTGAAGTTACACCTATTAGAAATCATGGCCATAATGGGCATGCCTCTACAAATTAAGACTGACAATGTTCCAGCACATTTCTCCAGTAAAATGAAACAGTTTTTTTGCATATTATAGTATAAAACATTCTATGGGTATATCACACTACCCTACAGGACAAGTGGTTGTAGAAAGGGCCAGTTAATAAACAGAAAGGGGGAACAAGAAGCCCCAAAGATTGATTGTATAATGACTTATTAACTTTGAATTTTCTTAATGCTAATAAGAAAGGAACAATAGCTGTGAAGAAACATTGAACAATAGAAAAAAAAAACTACTGAGTTACATCAGCCTGTGTACTTTAAAGATGCATGACCTCAGAATAGAACCCAGGTTATGTGCTACGTCAGAGAAGTAGTTTCGCGTTTGTTTACACAGAAGGAAAGCTATGGATACCATCAAAATTAATAAAGTGATTTAAACAGGAGAAACCTCTTAATAAGGAGAAGTAATATCCACCAATGTGACAATTCAACAGGTTGTAAGGAAAATTCACAGAACAAGGGTTGGGGCAGGGTTCTGTTTTTGTCTTTACAGGAAAATAGAGGTACCCATACTCAATGTGTCAAAAGACTTTGAATATCTGGACATCTAAGGAAGAAGGGAAAGTTATCTGGAAAAAAATTACCAAGCAAAGAAAAATCTGACCTAATGGTACCAATATAATTACAGGGTAAAATTTCACTATGTAAACATTAATTTCTCTTTACTTCTCAAAAGTTATAGTCTCAACTCAATTTTAATCATATCTGGCATTAGAGTTGGAACATGGCTCTTTCCTTCTCTAAGTCCAAGCATGTTGTTAAAAGAAAAAAATTAAGAGTTTCTATCTCAAAACAGAAGAGTCACTTAGTGTGGGACAGAAGAAAACCAAAAATTTAGGGACTATTGTTAAAATTCTATTTCTCCCCATACTTATTCTTGACTCCTTTGAACCTTTCTTTAGATATAGTAATAACCTAAAATTAAAACTTTCCATTTTGATATTAATAATGTTTAAGTTTTCTACAGTGAACAACAAATTTTCCTAACAGCAATCTCTGAAGTCTCCAGAAGGAAAATGGGGCCTCACAACAATTCTACCTGGTTCATAATGATGCCATTGAGCCCAATAACACCACACAAAGATCAGCTTTGGACTGCAAACTCTTCAGGACAGTTCCAAGGTGGTTAGTGGAGTTGGTCCACCATGTTACCCCATTCCGAGACTGGCTACAAATGCTACAGCTGGTCCTTATGAGACTTAATCATTATTCTAGCTTTTTTTACAGGATCCCACAGAGACACCATTGCCCCCTAGACAGCAAGAAGAAATTATAAGAAAACAATGCCCCCCTGGCTCAGCATATTTTTGTCTTCTCAGAGTTATGGATAATTGTCATCTGTTAAGAGTTGGTTATAAGTTGAATAGGGTTGGAGGTGGAACAATAAAATTCAGACTCAGAAATCTTTTTTAGAAAAGAAATGAAGAAGAATAGATAGGATAGAATATAAGGTAGATTATTGTATAGACTTGTAAAATAATTTAGCAACTATCAGCTTTAGATAGTTTGCATTGGTATAGAGTCTTGCATATTAACACATATGTAAAATTATTTTTGTATTTAAGATAATTTGTATATTAATACAAATACAAAATTATATTTTTCATTTTGTGCATACATTCCTACTTCTGTTTAAAATATTTTTGTATATTGATACAAATGTAAAATTATATCTGTCATGCTGTATATTTGTTCTACCTCTAAGATATTTTGTATATTGATACAAATTAAGGATATTGTTATCATATTATACTATACAATTCTACCTCTGATTAAGATATTTTTATATATTCTCACAAATTTGAGGTCATTGTCCTTATATTCTACATCTGTCTTCACATTATTTTTATTATGTGAAGCCTTAGTCTTTAAGTTATTTAGGTTGGTAAGAGTTACAGGTCAATAGTCACCCATGCTTGTCATACTTTATATATATGTCAGATGGATGCATAATCTTCAAACACTTCATAGACCTAGAAAATATGGCACTTAAATGTTTTAATAACAGAATTCTGTTGACATTAGACATGATTGCTCTTGGTAGCACTGATCTACTCCCAAGAGGATGTTGGGCATTGAAGACACTCCATATGGAATTTGTCTTCCTGGCCAAGATGGCATGTTGTGCAAAGAACTGTGCTTGCCTTGGTTGCTGACAGCAAACACATTGTCTTTGCCGGACAGGCAAGACTTGAAGAAAAACAACTGCTAAACCTTGCCAATCTCTCTAGGACAGTCTCTCAAAAATTTTCTGCTTTTGACATTTTTTGGAAGTTGCTTACTCACATTTTCTGATCATTCAGGTAATTCAGGTCTTTGATGGCATTGAGGACTAGATAGTTGCAGTTACAGTCCTCTCATATTTTAGCTAAGAGCATTCAGGTACAAGATTTAGATTCTTCAGGATAGGACAGCTATTGCAGTAATCTTTGTAACTTGCCAATTACCTTTGGTCTGGACATTTTATATGTGTTTCTTGCTTGATGTTCTTTCTGGTTGTAGTTCCATTTTTGCTTATATTATTATCTTCTCTTTCTTTGGCACAATACTTAATAGTTGTTCTTATTGTATACAATTTTAAGTTAGGATTAGAACCTTCTTATTTAAAAAAATGATAAGGGTAACTGTTGTGGGATTTAAATTCCTTCAGCCACCGAGTTTTGGGAGTTACAAGTCCTAGGGCATGGTCTTGTCTGCATATGTGACCATTTAAGAGTTCAGTGAGAGGGATCTTTTGCTCTCTCCACACTTGCTTTCTCTTGGGGAGCTGGAGCCAGGAGCAAAGGGCGAAGAGTGCCTTGTGGTTGCTCCTGTCTCCTCTGGGAGAACAGCAGGGAATAGAAACTGTATTAGCAGTGGATCAGTACCAAGTCTCTTTTGCATTGCATTAACAAGTCTGATTTCCAACTGTGTCCCTTAATAAATTGATATATATTCTTATATACACTGTTTTGGTTCTTATTTCACAGTTTTGTCTGTTTATCATGTTATTGAAATACTTATTACATTAAGATGGTTTCATCTCTGAAGAAATAATATTGACAAGGAGAAGCATATAGACATATTCTTATATCTGAAAAATACTGCTGAAATATAACCTAAAGCTGAACTACAAGGGGAAATATGGCTGTCTCAAAGTATTTTGAAAGCTTACAGGTAAACAATAATTTACATTCATGTTCTAATACTTCAAAGGAAGAAAATGGTCTTGTTGAGAGATGTAAGAATTCAACAAGTGTAAAGTAAATCTTGACTGAGCTGCCACTCCATATTAGCCTGAAAGAGATGTCAGATGTTTATCTTTTAGGGATGCCACAAACACGTAAAAATTGCTATGGCAGATCTGATTAGATTCTGAAATAATACCTACACTACTATTTTTTTACAGAATAAAAAAAAATCTATGTTCTTTTATATAAAAAGAAAACAAGGAGTGAAACAGTGAGGATATAGTACTTTAGGTAATATACTCTACTATATTACATTAAGAATAAGCAGAAAATGAAAATGTATTCAGCCCTTCTAGAATCTTGTGGTCAATTTAGAAGGATAGTCACAAATAGGTAAATTTTATAGTATAATCATTGTAAAGGTAGAATTATATATAAAATGTTAGGTAATGACAAACTCAGGGTCAAGTATGGATTTTATATTATATAGTATTAATATTTATTTTGAAATATCCATTTTTAAGAGAAATCACTATATAAAAATAAAACCATGAGAGGCCCGACTTGGAGGAGGTGAGAATAGGAGATGGGGTGGGGGGAAAGCTGGGGGTGGGAGGAGGGAGGAGAGGGGTATCTGTGATTGGTATGTAAAATGATTAGAAAATTTCTTAATAGTAAAAAAAGAAAAACTGTAACAATTTGACTTTATCTTTGAGCATAATCTCTATATTAATATCCTCCCAAACTACTACATTTAAAAATAGACTTTTGTAGCATACTGAGGCATTCAGATGAGCACATTATTAGTTTAGAAATGCTTAAGAATAAGGAAAAGTTAAAAGTATCTGAATAAAGTGAAAAGCTTGAGTGCAGGGTAATTGCAAAGAAGGCAATGATGCAACTCCAAATTTGAGTGAGATAAATTATGCAAGTGATTTCAACAGCAGGGGTGTTATTTGTCCTGATGGGAAGCAGTTGTAAAACTCATGAATTTCAAATCAATAAATTAAGAACAAAGGATTTGTAGCTTACTTAAAAGCAAGTGAATGACAAGTTCTGTAGATAGAGGTCAACATCATGGCTCACTTTTACAAAAGCTACTCTTCAATGCTATAGTTTTCTCACATGCCACTCTAAAGGTAAATAGGATGATGAGACACATCTGCAAAGGTGACTTGTGTGTCCATCTCTGAGCAATTAGAGAAGATATTCAAAGAAATTAAAGGCTTTTGCAATGTCTACAATGTGGTTTAGGAGATGGGCATGGGGTCTATTCTGCAAACTCCAATTTTATAGCTTGTTATCCTCTGTCCTCTCATGTACCTACATGAGAAACATAGAAACATCTGTGTCAGGTACAATATTAGTAACATAAGCCAGTTTCTCATTTTAGCACATCACATTGTAGCTCAGAAAGTGGTCCAAATTTTTCCCATGATACTGTTATTATTTGTTTAGCATTGTATTCACTCAAAATATGCGAGAAAATGAAACAATTTTATTTTTATTTTGCTATTATTATTATTATTTGTAGTAGTAGTAGTAGTATTGGACTTTCAAGACAGGGTTTCTCTACGTAACAGCCCTGGCTATCCTGGAACTCATTTTGTAGATGAGGGTGGCCTCAAACTCATAGAGATCCACCTGCCTCTACTCCTAAGTGCTGGGTTTAAAGTATATGCCACCATACCTGGTTCAGTAATTTTTTAAGAGAATATATATATATATATATATTCATTATATTTATATTTATATATAAAAATATATATTTATATATATATATATATATAAAATCAACCTGTAAGGAATGGAATAGGGGACATCCATGTAGGTGAAGGTTCCTCCGGAGGCCAATCGAGGGTATCAGATCCCCCAAGAACAGTATTGTGATCAATTATTCCTGAGGAGATGTGAACATTTCAGTTAAGGAACTGACAATAAACCTAAGTAAGGATACCATCAAAGTCTAATTTGGTGAACCAATGAGTTTTATTGTGGTCACTTACAGAAATATGAGTGAAGGGTATAAGTCATTTCTGCTACACGAAAAGCCTGAAAGGCTGAAATATTATGCACATGAATATCTCATGAATAAGCTTTTAAATCACAGAAAAGTTTAGTTACAAAAGGTAAAACTGAGTCTGGGTTACCTCACCCAGGATGATATTTTCTAGTTCCATTCATTTGCCTGCAAATTTCATGATATCATTGTTCTTTACTGCTGAGTAGTACCCTGTTGTATATATGTGCCACGTTTTCTTTATCCATTCTTCAGTTGAGGGGCATCTAGGTTGTTCCAGGTTCTTGCTATTATGAATAAAGCTGATGTGAATATAGTTGAGCATGTTGTCCTTGTGGTAAGATTGAGTATCCCTTGGGTATATGCCCAAAAGTGGTATAGCTGGGTATTTAGGAAGACTTATTCCCTATTTTCTGAGAAACCGCCATACTGATTTCCAGAGTGGCTGTACAAGTTTGCATTCCTACCAACAGTGGAGGAGTGTTCCTCTTGCTCCACATCCTCTCCAACATAAACTGTCTTCAGTGCTTTTGATCATAGCCATTCTGACAGGTGTAAGATGGTATCTCCGAGTTGTTTTGATTTGCATCTCCCTAATGACTAAGGATGTTGAGCAATTCCTTAAATGTCTTTCAGCCATTTGAGATCCTTCTGTTGAGAATTCTCTGTTAAGCTCTCTAGCACCATTTTTTAAATTGGATTTTTCAGTATTTTAAAGTCTAGCTTTTTGAGTTCTTTATATATTTTGGAGATCAGCCCTCTGTCAGATGTGGGGTTGGTGAAGATATTTTCCCATTCTGTAGGCTGTCATTTTTGTCTTGTTGACCATGTCCTTTGCTCTACAAAAGCTTCTCAGTTTCAGGAGGTCCTATTTATTAATTGTTGCTCTCAGTGTCTGTGCTACTGGTATTATATTTAGGAAGTGGTTTCTGTAGTGGGTAGCCATTCCAGCTTTAACCTGGAAGTTCCAACCCCCATTGAGGCTTCAGTAGCAGTCATGCCTACAAGGCGGGACTGAGAGAGGATGATGAAGACCCAAGATCTGGATAGGCTGACTCGCTTGGTTCCTGGACCCTGGACGCTGAAGGTAGACTGAGCAGAGTTCTCCAGAGAACACTGCCGGACTGCACCTTTCCCAGACCCTGTAGCCTATCCCTTCATTTGTAAGTTACCCCACAAAATAAACCTCCCTTTTAACTATGTTGAGTGGCCTTAATAATTTCACCAGTAGGTTTTCTATGCCAATGCATTCCAGACTACTTCCTACTTTCTCCTCTATCAAGGTCAGTGTAACTGGGTTTATGTTGAGGTCTTTGATCCACTTGGACTTGAGTTTTGTGCATGGCGACAGATATGGATCTATTTGCATTCTTCTGCATGTTGACATCCAGTTATGCCAGCACCATTTGTTGAAGATGCTTTCTTTTTTCCATGGTACAGTTTTGGCTTATTTGTTGAAAATTATATGTTCATAAGTGTGCAGATTAATGTCAGGGTCTTCAAGTCGAATCCATTGGTCCACATGTCAGTTTTTATGCCAGTGCCAAGCTGTTTTTATTACTGTAGCTCTATAGTAGAGCTTGAGGTCAGGGATTGTGATGCCTCTAAAGGTTGCTTTATTATACAGGATTCTTTTAGCTATCCTGACTTTCCATGGGAGACCTTGATTTTGGGGATGTGGGGATGTGGGGTGGCTTGGGAGAGAGGGCTGGGGGTGGGATGAGGGAAGAGGTAGGATCTGTGGGTGGTATGTAGAATGAGTAGAAAATTTCTTAATAAAGAAAAAAAGCAAAAAAAAAAGGTAAAACTGAAGTGGTTCTAGGTTTGAATTAAGTTTCTCTGTCATTTTCTATTTTTTTCTTGGGTGAAACATTTTGATGATCACAGTAGAACTCTTTCTGATCATAAAAATTTCAAATGAGAGCCTTTTGTTTGTCGTATTCACTTAAAGTTTGACTAAATGACTGTTTTTCATATGTAAGGTTCTGTATCCTGTGGTTTTTTTATAGTGGTTTGAATAAATATTTCTTAAAAACCTGATGTGACAAAACAAAATATATCAATCCTATATATTACAAACATCACTATTGTACCTTGTGTCTGTTTCAGTTAGTAATATGGATAACTATAGAGCCATACATTTGAATTAGCTCCACCCCCCAAAGAATATTATTTCTTATATCCATTTTTAAAATCTCTACCATAACATATTTTCCTTGGACATTTAACCAATGTGACTTTAATTTTATATCCTAAGAACATGTATATGCACCCACCCATCATACATAGTAATCCCAACACTTTTAGCAAGAATCAAGCACATTTAGCAATAAATAATTCAGCATTGCTACTAAAAATCACACTCCTAAGTTTCCAAACAATTTTTAATGTTAAAGTAATTCTTAAAATCTCACGATTTAGTTACATCATTTACCTAGATTTTCAGTAGTTTTTTTTTAGATTCTGGTAAAATACACCTACTACAAGAATATTTTCTTAACTGTTACACATTTTTCTTTTTAGTGATGTTCAATACATTCATAATGTCATTCAGTCATCATCTCCATCCCTCTCTCAAACTCTCATCTTCTAAAACTGACAAAGTGACTTACAGTTGGGAAATTACTCAATATTATTTTCTTTTTTAGTTGACATAGCCCTCTGAATTGAAGGTCCTTATCAATATTAGAGCTTATGTCAGAATTCCTTCCTGTTAAGGCTGAATAATAGTCTGTTACATGTGGGTATTACATTTTACTTGTTGATTTGTTAATCTATGTATATGTAAGTTGAGTTATTTTGTTGAATGAATATGCTATGGACAAGGTGTGCAAAGATCCTTTGAAGGACAATGACTTGCTTTCAAATCTTTTTAGCATATGTCTAGAAGTGGAGCTACTACAATATGGTATGCCTGTTTTTAGCTTTTATTTTTATTTTTGGGGTATTCTTATCATTTTTGAATTGACAATATGACTTTTCTCATTGACTTCTGTGTAAAACTTATTCTATGGTATATCTCTTCTGGCTTCTTCTTAACTTCCAAATTCCTAGAATTTGGAATCCATTATACTGAAGAAACAGTCAAAAAGCTATTGCATGACTATAAATTTAAATTCAACAGGCAAAACAGGGTTATCACATTAAAAAAAATTATCATACTCATCCCTTGCTTTGTTGCTGTGGTCCCCTGCTCCCAGCCCCAGCAGTCTTCTACCACTGAGGCTCAGCCCACACTAGCCAGAAGCAGGGAGTGACTCTCCTGCCAGAAGAACTGCACCCCTCCCTGGATTCTGTCTCCAGCAACCCTTTCCCAAGCCTATGCCATCCCAGCTTATCCATGGCCCTGCTACTGTTGGGCCCTGTCTCTAACTCCAGCAGGCTTCTGCCACTGTTGCACAGACCACACCAGCCACAAATAGTGAGTGACACGCCTATTCTGTGGCCTATCCCAGCTCATCTCAGCAACAGCACCACTGTTGGGTCCTGCCCCTAGATCTGAAGGAATCCCATTGCAGCCCTCAACATGCCCAGGCTAGTGAGTGATCCACCTGCCAGCTGGACTGCTGCCACCCACTGGGTTCTGCTCCCCCAAGACCCCACCCCTGCCTCACCCCTCACACCTCCTCATTCTCCCCTTGGACAGCCAGAACTACAACAGACACCATAGCCAAGACAGAGTCCACACCAGTTGGAAGAACAGACCCCATAGACACTGATACAGTCCACACCAGTTGGAAGAACAG
>CABHPQ010156823.1:0-36323 GCA_902168405.1 Peromyscus aztecus | reverse complement strand
AAAAAAAAAAAAAAAAAAAAAAACCCTGAAGGAAAAGAGCCCAAGAGAAAGCACAAGGAACAGAGATCCACTTGTTTATACACTCAGGAATCCCATAAAAACACTAAACTTGAAACCGTAATAGATATGCAGAGGACCTGGTGCAGACCTATGCAGGCCCTGTGAATGCTGCTTCAGTCTCTGTGAGTTCACATGAACTTTGATCATGTTGATTTAGAAGGCCTTGTTTTCTTGGTGTCGTCCACACTCTTTTTTTTTTTTTTTTTTTCTCTCCTCGGTTTATTAAACACAGATTCTTTTCTCATACTATAAATCTGAAGTTTCTCTTCCCTCTACTCTCCTCAGTTCCTCCCATGTATAACATTTTAAAAGTTCTAGAAGATGTTATGGTAAATAGAACAAGGAAGGATTTTGTAAATACATCACAGCACTCAAAATGTTGACTCAGGTAATGTCATCTTGTCCTGACTCCATGCTGTGTTTACTTCTCAGCCCTCTACCCTCCCAACAATCATGCCTGCCTTGAAAATGTGTTTGAGATTTCTAACCAAAGTAATTAATATAAACTAAGACAACTGAAGAAGGTGTAAGTAAAAAATAATTACCATGTTATATCTGAAGTAAATACTGTACTATGCCAGGAATGACCATTTCAAGGTTCATTTGACTGTCCTCCAATGCTGATGTAAAGTATGGTCTTTAAAGGCAAAACTTGCTGTACCCATGAACTTCATCACTGAGAGACTCTGAGGTGTAAGCCCACTTTGGGTTGTCAGATAATGAAGGACTCATACTTTTCATTGGCTTAATCAACATGATTGTCTGTGTCTTTCTTGTGTGGATTATTATGCTATACAGAAAAAGTGAGAGAGCTAACTTTAACTATATAAAGATGCTTAGAGCTAGTGTGATGACGTGTCCTGTACTCTCAGCTATCCAGGAAGTTACAGGAGGCTCAGCCGACCTCAGGGTATCAGCCTCAACAACAAACATAGTGAAGATGTTGTTTCAAAATAGTTTTAAAATCCATACCAAACATATAGAGAAAAATAAAAAACAAACTATGAATAATTTTTTAAAATTTTATCACAAATATATGATTATTGTGGGTGTTTGAATGACTAAGTAAGTCTCAGTCATTTGAACACTTGGTTCCCAGTAGCTGGTGCAGTTTGAGGAAGTAAGTTTGAGGTAGGTGTGACCTTGCTGGAGGAAGTATGTCACTGGGGTGGGCTTTGGGATTTCAGAAGCCAATGCGATTCCCAGTTAGCTTTCTCTGCTTCCTGCTTGCTGTTCAGGATGTGAGCGCTCAGCTGTTGTTGGCGTCAGATTTGCCACCTGCTGCTATGATTCTCCACCATGATACACTCTTATCCCTCTGGAACCATAAGACCCAAGTAAATACTTTCTTCTAGAGAACTTTCTAGAAGACACTTTCTTCTTGGTCATGGCATTTTACCATAGGTGTGAAAAAAACCAATACAATAATAATTACCTTAATATATAAAGAACCTTAGGTGAACTAAGGGGGAGAAAACCTCTAATGCAAGAGAAACGATCAACAATATATAAAAACTATAAACACTATTTATAGTTTGTTGTTGTTGGTTTTTGTGGGTTTTTTTTGTTTGTTTGTTTTTGTTTTTGAGACAGGGTTTTTCTGTGTGGTCTTGGCTGTCCTGGAACTTGCTCTGTTGACCAGGCTGGCCTCGAACTCACAGAGATCCCCCTGCCTCTGCCTCTGCTTCTGAAGCGTGGGGATTAAAGGCATGCACCACCACTGCCTGGCGACACTATTTATAAAAATTGTTAATTTATAATTTAATCTACCAAATTATTTCTTGACACTCAGCACACAGAGAAGACAGTAGCTGGCTATACGAGAACTATTCTGAGCTAGTGCCCTGTGCGGCAGGCTGGGAACCTTAGAAGAGAGGGTTGAGCCCCACTAATATCTAAGCAGAAATTCGACTCAGCAAGGAAGACTGAGACACGAACACGTGAGTAGGTACTGGAGACAGCAGCATAGAGAATAATGTATGAAAGAAGCCAGTGGGCAGACAGAGACTGGAAACTCTTCCCCAACCCAGGCGACAAAAATTAAATCGAATATGCCTGAGAAAATCCTGCATACAAACTCAAATGTGGGAGAGACATGAAGCTCTTGACACCCACTAATCCCCCAAACAGTGCCACCAACTGGGAAAGCAAACACTGGGGACTCCAGGGACTTTTCTTTCACAAACCACTGCTGGTCTGTTGGTGAGAACGGGGTGTGGAAATCACTGGTCTCTCTGTGCTGGCATCACTCTGTGGTTTTAGATCTACTGGTCTTTCTTTTATGAAGTGAGGTGCTCTGTGTTTTGTGTGTATGTGTTTAGGATTGTAGTATCCTGTTGGTAGATTTTTTTTCTTTAATGAGAGTGAAGTATCCCTCCATATCTCTTTTGATTAATTTTGATTTGAAGTCTGTTTTGTCAGATGTTGGAATATGTTTGTTTTTTTATTACATTTGTTTTATAGAGCTATGTTTCTTAGAGGCAGAAAAAAAAATGAATCCTATTTTCTAACCTGATTTTTTAGTCTGTCTTTTTATTGGGGAATTGAGACCATTAACACTCATAGTCCTTGAAAAATCAAGGTCCATTTCTGTAATTTTGTGGTGCTTTCTCATACCTCTTTGGTTCCCAGTTGTGGTATTGTTTGTTTCATTTCTGTGACTCTTGGATATGGGTCCTTCTCTTCAGACTGAAGTACTCCTTCTGGCATGCTCTGTAGATCTGTTTTACCTGTTCTTAAGTTTTTATTTCTCCTTCAACTTTCAGACATAGTTTTTGCTGAGTATAACAGTGTGGTCTTTTACTATTTGGAATGAATCTTTTCTGACCCCTCTGGCTTTAAAAGTTTCTGCCAAATAACCAGGTGTTATTCTAAATAGTCCTGACATTAAAAGTGACTTGGCCTCTCTCCCTGTGCCTTCCAATTCTCTTTCTCTATCCTGTGTTTTTAGTAGTTTAAATAGAGCATGCCACGGGAGTTTCTTTGTGGTCCTGTCTAGTTGGTGTTCTGTAGGATTCCTGCACGTGGATGGGCATCTCTTTCTCTGGGTATGCCTTCATGGTGGTTTTGTTGTCGCTCTTCTGTGCCAATAACCCAGGCAGTTGGCAGGGCTAACAGTCTCTGGCCTTTTCCTGGTGTCTCCAGATTCTCCCACATTCCATTCATATGGAATGGAATGTTTTTAAAGTTTCTTTCTCATTGACCTTTACAGAATGAGCCAATTCCTCAATTTTCTCTTCCATCCTCAACTTTCTGTTTTTGATATGAGCAATTCTCTTGGTAAGGCTTTCCACTCAGTTCTGAAATTGGTTTACTGAGTATTAGATTTCCAATACTGTTTCAGTTTGGGTTTTCATTAAAAATTAAAACTTTTATTTTCATTTATTGGATTGACTTATTTCATTTAGCTCTTTGTTACTGTGGGATGGTCTGTATGTCAAATTGCTCTGATTGGTCAATAAACAAAACACTGATTGGCAAGTGGCCAGGCAGGAAGTAGGCAGGACAAGGAGAGAGGAGAATTCTGGGAAGTGGAAGGCTGAGTGAGGGAGACACTGCCAGCCACTGCCATGACAAGCAGCATGTGAAGATGCCGGTAAGCCACGAGCCATGTGGCAAGGTATAGATTTATAGAAATGGATTAATTTAAGATATAAGAACAGTTAGCAAGAAGCCTGCCACGGCCATACAGTTTGTAAGCAATATAAGTCTCTGTGTTTACTTGGTTGGGTCTGAGCGGCTGTGGGACTGGCCAGTAACAGAGATTTGTCCTGACTGTGGGCCAGGCAGGAAAACTCTAGCTACACTTTGTCATCTTTGAATTGTTTGAGCATGCTTATAATCATTCTTTTGAATTCTTTTTCTGGAAGTTCTTCCATGTCATTTTAAATGACTATGGGACATGTATTTTTAGAGGTGACATATTTTTTTCATATGGGGCCTGTATTTTTAGAAATTATATTTTTTAATGTTTTTATTTCCGTTTTGGGATTTGCACAACTTTAGTTTGTTGGCTGAATTTTTATCTTTTTTGTTCAAATGACTTTTTTCTTTTAGCTGTGGTGCTCTCAGTGTTCAGGAGGGGTCTAATTCATATCAGGATTGCTCTGTTTAGGTCAGTTTGCTCTGTTTATCATGGTATTGGAGGCAACAGCCTCTATCTTATGTCTTCTGTTCTCTGCTACAGTCTGATGCCTTGTGCACTTTGGTCAAGAAGCCCAAAACATTTTTTTCCCCTGGCAGTGTGGACTGGCCATGGGTCTGCAATTAAAACATCCCAGTCAGACAGCAAACAGGGCTTTGAGTCTCTTTTTCACATTTGGTGGCTTGAGGGTCTCGGGTGGGGAGTGGACTTGCACCTGGTGAGTCCAACAGGGAGTACCCTAAGACATAGGGTTGTTTCTCCCCTTGCAAGCAGCTGCAGGGAGTAGTCCGCCCTAATGGAGGGGAGCTGTGGCAGGAAGTGAGGTAGGCTGGGTCCATGCCAAATGTGGAAAATAGAGTGTCCCTGGTAGTGGATGGGCTTGGATCAGGCTGGTCCCAAAGTGAGGGAAAGTACCCAAGAGGAGAATGTGGTGTCTGTCAAGCAGTCACAGTATTTGAGTGACCAGAAAGGAGGAGGCTGAAGAAACAGAGCATAGGTAGCCTAACTGTGTGTGCACTAATTGGGATAGCTAGATGTTGTTCGTTGTTTTTACTACTCTTTTGGGGGCCTACCACCCAGCTCCCACATAAATACACAGAGGCTTTTTCTTACTTATGAACACCCAACCTGAGCTTGGCTTGTTTCTTGCCAGCTTTTCTTAATTTAAATTACTCCATCTACCTTTTGCCTCTGAGCTTTTCCCATTCTCTTACTTCTGTATATCTTACTCTTACTCCATGTCTTGCTGTGCAGCTGGGTGGCTGGCCCCTGGAGTCCTCCTCCTTCTCTTGCTGCTTCTTCCTTTCCTCCCAGATTCTCTTTCAGTATATTCTCTCTGCCTGCCATCCCTGCCCATCCTTTCTCCTGCCTTGCTATTGGCTGTTCAGCTCTTTATCAGACCATCAGGTGTTTTAGATAGGATCAGTAACACAGCTTCACAGAGTTAAACAAATGCAGCATAAACAAAAGGAACAAACCTTAAAATAATATTCTACAACAGCTAGAGAGTCCCTGGTAGCAAGCAGACTAGGATGGGGTGATTCAGAAAGGCAGGAAGACTGACTATTTGAGAGGAAGTTGTGGTCCCTAACAAGTAGGTGTGGGACTTGGGTAATCTAAATCTCATTGAAAGTTCTTGCATCCATGTTAATTAGAGACATTAGCCTATAATTTTCTCTTTTTCCATGGGGTGTTTGTCTGGTTTAGTATTAGAGTATACTAGCTTTTAAAAACACAATTTGGAAATGTTCTTCATTTTCTGCTTTATGGATTCCCTTAAGCAGTACTAATGTTAATTCTATTTTGAATATGGGGTATAATTTTGTGCTGAATCCATTTGGCCCTGGGCATTTTTTAGTTGGAAGATTTTTAATTACCATTTGTAATCTATTGGATGTTATATGTCTATTTGGATTATTGCTTTTCATCTTGATTTAGCTTTGGTATCCCACACATCTCTAGAGATTGATCCATTTCTTTTAGATGCTCTGCTTTGGTGGAACGAAGATTTTAAAAGCTTGTCATTATGACTGTCTGAATTTTCAGGGTCTGTTGCAACGTTTTCCTTTTTATCCCTAATTTTGTTACGTTGGGTTAAAATGTGTTGACAATGGCTATGATACCAGTATATCAAGATGATATTTAAACATTAGTATATCAGGATTGATAAAAATTGACAAATAAGGCATCAAACCCCACTAAAGTATTAACAAGTTGTTTCTTTGTGTGCTACTGTAACAACTCACACTGAAGAAGTCTGAGTGCATAAAACTCCATGATACATGTGTTCACTTGCAATACTCACTTAAAAATTAACTACACATCCCAAAAATAGTTTAAAATATTTAACTTTTACTACTAATCTCTGATACAAAATATTCTTTAATGTTTTACACATATTGTAAAATAATCAAAATATTTTAGGAACAGTCAAATAACATATTAAAGGTAAAATGTTATATTTCAAATTATTGATATACATATATAATATATATACATATATATTAAAATCTCTACACATTCTCCTTATAGGTCCTTTAGGAAGATTCTGACTTCACATATGAGTAAATTTTAGGGAAGAAGTTCTATGAAGTCCAGATTCAGCAGTAGCTGCAAAGAAAAAAAAAATCTCTGTGTCAAAGACTTTAGTGAATTAGCAATGAGTTAGTTTTAAAAAGTTCAAACAAATTTATCAGTGTCACTGAAGAGAACCCTAGTATGTCCCACTGGTGTGACTGCCGGGGAGTGACCAGCCACTTTCTGATGGATCTGAGGCTTGTCCATACAAGAAATTCAGTGCCTGTACTGTAATCTTGATCAAAAACACCAAAATCTTGATTGGTATCTCAATTAGGCTTACTATGGCTGTGATGAAACACCGTGACCAACACAACTTGGGAAGAAAGGGTTTATTTGGCTTATGTTTCCATATCACTGTTCATCACTGAAGGAGTCAGGGAAGGAACTCAAACAGGGCAGAAACCCAGAGGCAGGAGCTGATGCAGAGGCCATGGAGGAGTGCTGCTTACTGGCTTGATCTTCATGGCTTGCTCAGCCTGGTTTCTTATAGAACCCAGGACCACCAGCCAAGGGATAGCAATGCCCACAATGGGTCAGGCCCCCCCTCCATCAATAGCTAATTAAGAAAATTCCCTACAGGCTTGGATACAGCCCAACTTACAGAGGAATTTTCTCAATTGATGCTCCCTCCTCTCTGATGACTATGCCTTGTGTCAAGTTGATATAAAACTAGCCAGCAGCTGGGCGGTGGTGGCACACTCCTTTAATCCCAGCACTCGGGAGGCAGAGGCAGGCGGATCTGCGAGGCCAGCCTGGACTACAGAGTGAATTCCAAGAAAAGCGCAAAGCTTCACAGAGAAACCCTGTCTGGGACAACCAAAAAAAAAAACCAAAAAAAAAAAAAAACCAACAAAACAAAAAACAAAAACAAAAACAAACAAACAACAACAACAACAACAAAAAAAACCCTAGCCAGCAAAGCTAAGTAGGTCACAGGCTGGAGGACAGAACCTACTAATGTTTTGCTAATGCTCATGATGCCTATTACCTTCTAAATAGTTATGTTTGTGCCCATAGACCTGCGCTGGTCTCAATACTCCTCGGAGAAGCTTCTTTCTGCAGGGGGCAGAGGGCAGTGGAGAGACGCAGAAGTGGTCAGAGTGCTGAGAATAAGAGACCAAGTGCTAAGCTCTCAACAGGACAATTCCTCCAGCCAAGACTCGGAATAGTGCAGAAAAGGAGGTGGAAAGGATATAAGATGGCAGGATGGGGAGGAATGGTGTCTCCTGGGCATGAAACACCCATCATACTCATGGGCTCACAGCATACGTGGTCACCTGCACAAGACCTACAGGAGATCAACATCTGGCACAGATGAGGCTAAGACCTACATGAGATCAACATCTGCACAGATGGGGCTGATGACTTCCAGGCTCCACCCCTTATTGAGGAGGTGTTCACAGTTGACAGCTGCTGAAGGAAGAAGAACCATTCTTTTGGGGGAATGTGGCCACCAGTAGGATTCTCAGGCTTCAGTGGATGGCTCCACACCCACGCACATATGGGCAGCACTAATGAAGTTGGTGAATTATAAAATGAAGAATGAAGAGAGAAGGGGGCATATTGGAGGAAAATATAAGGGGAGTCATTGGAGGAGGGAATGAGGTGTATATATTGTATTTCTTGTACACCCATATGAAATTCTCAAGAATAAAGAAAAATTAAAAATATTACAGTACAAACTACAAATACAATTTGGCAGTAGTTGCACACTGAATTAATTGGCCAGTGTGACTAACTATCAGTGCATCTGGTTTCACCAGTCTTTATGTATTCTTCAAGAGCCATTTAATAAGGTGTTGTGACAAGCACAGGTAAGACAGATGAGGATTATATAGTTTGTTCCTCCGCAACCAAATACTACAATGCTAAGAAAAAGAACAGGTGAATAGACAGTTTCCATGTAGTCACAGATACTTTGACAGGTACAAAATAGAAAACTACCAGAACAAACAGAAGGGACTCATATGCCTTTTCTGTCAGTATGGTTTTTTGGTGGCGGTGATCAGAGTTGAAATCTGGAGGATAAGAAGAAGGTGAGCACAGCAGAATGAGCCAAGTGCAAACAGTTGAGGAAGAGCACATGGGGAATTACGAGCAGTCTGATCTGGCTACGAGGGAGAGCAAACAGGCAGCTCAGGACTTCTGTGCAGACGTCTGAGGTACTGTTGAGAAGAAAGTTGATTTGGATATTTTTGGTTCATGTTAAGGAAATTTAAGCTTTCCCTGAGGATGAAAAGTAAATAAGGAAGTAAATTCTGGGAGATTTGAAATGGCATTTGTCAAGTGACAATTTATGAAGTATGGTTTTTTTGTGTTGTTATAGTTTTGTTTTTTGGCTAAATTTTAGTAAATAAACTTTGGTTTCTTAGTCATAATTTGAGAAGATCACCATGCCATTGCATTTTTATTTTTAAGTTATTTTTTCTTTTTGAGATTATATTCTTTTCACTTCCCCCTTCCCTTTCCTCTCTCCAAACCCTCCCAAACACTTCAATCACTCTTTTTCAAATTCATGTCCTCTTTTTTCATTAATTGTTGTTACATACATACATACATACACACATTTATGTATATATTACTAAATACATAAATACAACTTGCTTTGTCTGTATAATGTTACTTGTATGTATGTTTTCAGGGCTGACCATTTGGTACTGGATAACCAATTGGAGTGCTCTTCCCTGCAGTAGAATGTTTATCCTGCTCTCAGAATTCCTGAGCTGCCTGTAATCCAGAGAGTCTTCAGAGTACGTCATTGTCTTTGAGGATAGTTTCACAAGGATGGGAGAAGTGAAGCGAATGGGTGCCAGATAATGAGGTACAGAGACTTTGAAGAATTTAAAGTGATAGGAAAGGAATACACAATGGATAAATATATCTTTCATTAAGAATACTTATGTTTTGCACACCTTTCCCTTGATTTTGTAAGAACAAATAACAGTATAGAAACTACCAATGAAAGAGATACTATTAGCTATTTATACTTTATTTCAGGAATCAGTTAATTAACCCTAATTTAATGAATAAAGTTTGACACCTACCTTGTCTTAATTCTCTGGTTACACTTTGTTCCCACTCCTGCAGCACCTGAAATCAGTCAAATGTTATTTATAATATTTAAATTAAATAAGAGACATTATGACGGAGATTATATGCCTTTAAGCATTGTGGTAACACCTGCCTGCAATCCCTACTTACAGGACGCTAATATAAGAGAAAACCATGAATCCTAGGCCAACCTGGGATCATAGTGATACAAAGGTCAATTGGATTACATAGTGAGACTCTGTCTTTAAAAAAATTAACTACTTATACAGCTACTCATTCATTTATTTTAAAATGTTTATAGAAAAACAAAAGGAAAACATTACCCTTAATTAAGACTTTTAGGGGGATACTCAGCTAAAGGATTTCTTTAAAGTCGTGAGTAAACTGAAGTTCCATTGTGTCCTGAGTAAAGTAATAGGGACTACATCCATACCTGTTGTGTATCTAATAAAAATGTAATCCTTACTCTTCATCTAGTTCATATCCACATTTCAGAAAAGTTGGGTTTTTAATATGAAGGTTAAACAAAACAACTCATATTTTAGGCTGATTGCATTACTTTGTGACTCTTACCAAAATGCTACTCTATATATATAAAAAAAAAGAATATCTGCTTAACCTGTTTTTTTTTTTTTGTTTGTTTGTTTGTTTGTTTTTTTTGGTTTTTCGAGACAGGGTTTCTCTGTGTAGCTTTGTGACTTTCCTGGAGCTCACTTGGTAGCCCAGGCTGGCCTCGAACTCACAGAGATCCGCCTGGCTCTGCCTCCCGAGTGCTGGGATTAAAGGCGTGCGCCACCAACGCCCGGCCCCTGTTTTTTTTTTTTTTTTTTTTTTTTACCTTTTTCCCTTAAAAAGAACTTTACATTTCTTACCATTAGAAAATTAAAAACTGAAGCTATTTGGGTAGTATGAGGAATTAGAAGCTACCTCCATGTGATGCAGAGAATGAAGAGTCAGAAGAGCAGGAAATAGACTATTCCAGAGACATAACAAGATTGTCAGAGCATTGGAAACTACAGAGAAGACTCTTGAAAAGTGTAGAGAAGCAAAAAGGTGTCAGGGACAAAGGAGTCATGTTCCCACACTTCCCAATTTTGAGGGAGGGGAGGACATTTTTTTTTAAAGGTAGACTATGTGGCCCTGGAGAAAAGAGCCCAGCTGCCCAATGCACATGACAAGTTCATGTTTCCTGAAAGCTTTGAGTTTCAGAGAGACAATCATTGTTCATATATGTCTTCAACCATCAAGAACAGTCTATTTGTCATTCCCCAAGTCCCAGAGAGCTGTGGTAGGTCATCATCTTGAGATGGAATCTCATTTTTTAACACTGAAATTTCCTGGGGTACAATTGCATGTGCAGAATCCTGGAGCCAACTTAACACAGCCAAAATGTAAGACACAGAGTCAGGAGGGAATCATGGACATAAGTTGGACAACAACTATAACTTCATGTTTAGCTGTTTGCAATAACTCTGCCTCTCTGCTCAACACTATGTAATAAACATGCTGAGCTTCCACGGTGCTGCAATTTCTCCATTAGCTAAGTCCACCCCATTCCAGCTATATCTGTCTGTCTGGGTGTTCACTTGTTTCTCTTTTCTTCATTTCTTATCTTTCAGGTCAAGTCCCTGGAGCCTATACAAGGATTCAACAGTCTTGGCTCAACAGCAGTGTTTAATGCTGAGTGGGGTCTGAGAGCTGGAGAATAGTGCTTTTGTACAGATCTCAGAGTTTTGCTTGATGCTCTCTTTCCCAGTGCTCTTCAGACAACCCCTGACACCACCTCCACCAGCAAGAATACAAGCCATCCTAGCAAACATGAACCAGGCAATCTCAGAAGTATGAGAGATCCTACTCAGCCCCCAAAAGTGATGTGGTCAGCAGCGGCTTTTGGAAAGTACAGAAATTCATAAAAGAAAGGTAGATCTGATGGATGTCTGACACTTGATAATTTGGGGTGAGCAGAAGCTTAATGTGAGAAGAAATCTCCAGTTTCAAGCTCACTCCATACCCCAAGTTTGAAAGACTGAAGTTTTAGAGGTCTCTAATGTTCCAAGTATACATTTAGAAATGACTAGGGACTTCTAAGAGGAAACATGCAAGCAATGGGATAAAGCAAGGAAATTGAAATGTAGAAAAGAAAATAACAAAGTAGAAAAGACAGTAACATTGTTGAAAAACTCATCAAGGAACATATTTTCAAAAATTATGTAAATGAGAAATTCAATTAATCAAAAAATAAACACAGTAAATAATTGCTAGTTAAGGTCATTATAGCCAATGGAGTAGGAAATTAACATAAAAAGTTATTTCAAGACAAACACAAATTAAGGTGATTCATAACCACTAAGCCAGTACTGCAGAAGATATTTAAAGAAATTTTAGACACAGAGGTGTAGCTGATGTATTCTTGTGTCCACCCGGCTCCTCCCATTTCTATTAATCTATAAGTTGCCACATGGTTTGTGGTTTACCAGTACATACATCATCTTGCTTCTCATGGTGGCAGAGGCTGGCAGCATCTCCTGACTCAGCCTTCCACTTCCCAGCATTCTCCTCTCTGCTTATCCCGCCTATATTATACTTCCTACCTGGCTACTGGCCAATCAGTGTTTTATTTATCAGTCAATCAGAGCAACACATTCACAGCATACAGAAAGATATCCCCAGCACTTCCCTTTTTCTTTTTTTTCAAAAAGGAAGGTTTTAACTTTAACATAGTAAAATTACATATAACAAAATAATTATCAAGCAAGAATTACAGTTACAATATCTAGTCTATTTGTATTTGGCAAAATTAAAGAAGATATCCTATCTATCTTGTATTTGTGAGTCTAAGGTTTTATATCTAACTTATCTTTTATTATAACTAATGAAATTATAACTATCTAGTCTTCAATTACATCAAAGACCTCAGAAGGATACAATACTACCTAAGTAAACAGGACGTGCATTGTAAGCAACTTCCAAAAAGTCTAGAATGACAGAGACAGCTGGCTGCCTGGACAGTCACCCAAAGTTCCTCTGTAAAGTTGGGGCATCCACCTTCAGCCCACAGGCCTAGAGTCTCTCAGTTGCTTCTCTCTGTGTCCTGTAGAATATCTGGCAGTTTCTTTTGCGAAGCAGGAACTTGAAGGACCATTTTGTCTTGGAAAGTTCAGTGGTCACCTTTCTATGGGTCCTGTATGTCCAGTTGATGTAACATTTTTTCAAGCAGTCCAGACAAGTACAGTTTCTTGCCCAAATGGCTATTTTTGCCAAAAAGAAGATAAACTCATATAGAGTGTCTTTGATGTCCATCATCTTCCTTGACGTATTTGGTGCTGCCAGGAGCAGATGAGTCTCATTGTCCAAAAAAGTCTAAGTTCTTAAAACATTTTAAATGCCATATTCTGTAGGTCTTTGATGTGTTTGAACATTACCTATCTATCTGAAATATACCTATGCATACCTAGAAAACTTAACTAACATGACTACAAGTTTGACTATAATAGATTAATTATTAATCTGTGTTTCCTAATTATCCATTACAATCTAAATGAGTTACATAACATAATACCTCAAACGAGAGTAGAAATATATATATTTATATATATATACATATACTGTATATATTTATATATATTTTATCATTTATATATAAATTATTTTATATATAAAATAAAATATATAAATAAAATTTATTATTTATATATAAATACTATATTGTTTTATTAATAATTATTTATTAATAATAAATAATATATTTTTATTTATATGTATAAATATATATTTATATATTTTTATATATATACAGTATAACAAAATTAAGTTTAAACTTGTATCAATAAACTAAAATCCATAGCAATGTAAAACATTTCTAAACACAAAGAGGGGAAAAAGTGTCTTGATTATGAAGAGTACAAGACAGGATAAATTTCACAAGAATAGATTAATGTTCTATTGCTATGAAGAGACACCACGACCAAGAAGACTATTATGAGAGAAAGCATTTAATCAGGGGCTTTTTACAGTTTCAGAGGTTTAGTCCATTATCATCATGTTGGGAGCATGGTTGCATGCAGGCATGTGCTGAAGCAATAGCTGAGAGCTATATCTTGATCCATAGGCAGAGAGAGAGAGAGAGAGAGAGAGAAACACTGGGCCTGGTGTGGGCTTTTGAAACCTCAAAGCCCACCCCAGTGACACACCTCCTCCAACAACGTCACACCCCCTAATCCTTATTATCCTTTCAAATAGTGCCACTCCCTGGTGACTAAGCATTCAAATATATGAATTTATGGGGCCATTCTTATTCAAACCATCATATTCCACTTCCTGGCCTCCAGAATCTTGTAGCCATATCATAATGCAAAAATGCATTTAGCCCAACTTCAAAAGTCCCCATAGTCTTTCACAGTCTCAATACTGTTTACAAGTCCAAGCTCTGTTTGGAGACTCATGGCAATCTCTTAACTGTAAACTCCTGTAAAATCAAAATCAAAATGCAGATCACATACTTCCAACATACAATGGCACAGGATATACATTAACATTCTAAACGGGAGGAAAGGGAGTATAGTGAGGAAATACTGGGTCAAAACAAGACTTAAAACAAGCTGGGCAAATGCCATACTCTGTATGTCCATGTCTGGTGCTCTTCAGATCTTCAACACCTCTCAGCTTTGTTGACTACAGCATACTTCTCTCTGTTGGGCTGTTTCCACACCTGGTCTGCAGATTTCCTTGACAATATCCCATGATGCTGGCATCTTCAATATCTTGGTGTCTCCAGTACAGTCCAGGCTTCACTGTCAGCTTCGCACAGCGGCCTCAACTGAGCCTTCATGTAGGGACACCCCTGATACACACCTGGCCTCATTGGCTTTCCTTAGTTGTGGAGGAAGATTCCAAAACCCCTTTGTTGTGTCCTTGACTCATGGCCAAAGCTACCAAGTCCTGCTGCTTACTGGGACTAGAACATGGCTCCCTTGTTCAAATAAATTTTCAACAACTTTCTGTAGTTGATGGTTTCCTTAACTGCTTAAGATTTTCTTTAGTTCCTTTTCACAAGTTTGAAGCTTATCTGGTGGGGTCTTGTCCTGAGATTACCACTCCCTTTATTCCATTTTAACATCAGGCTTTTCTTTATACTTTTTAGCTCCTTGAACACAAGACTTAGCTCATTTCCTTTTCAAACTTTACATTTTGTATTTTTCCTTGCTTAGCTTGCTCCTTTTCATTATAGATTTACCATAGAGTGACTGCTAGTAACCATGTGATACGGTCAATACTAGGCTGTCTTAACATCTCCTCTGCCAATGCCATTGATCCAAAACACTCTAATTTAGCTTGCAGCAGATTTTCAGGACAAGGGCAGAAGGCAGCCACATTCTTTGCCAAACACTGAGATCAGAGTCTCTGTGTCACTTAATAATATCCTTCCCTTCTGAAACTTTTTAACCTGGGCTCCTGCTGTTCAAATCACCTTCAGCACTGTCTTCCATGCTCCCACTAGAATGGCACAGTAAGCCCCTGCTTTTATAGTCCAAATTCCCAAAATCTTCCATATTTCTCTAATACATAGCATGGCCAGGCCTATCAGAGCAACACCCCCATTCCTGGTACCAACTTCTATCTTAGTCAGTGTTCTATTGATGTGAAGAGACACCATAACAACTCTTTTGTTGTTGTTGTTTTTTTTTTTTGTTTTTTTCGAGACAGGGTTTCTCTGTGTAGCTTTGCGCCTTTCCTGGAGCTCCCTTGGTAGCCCAGGCTGGCCTTGAACTCACAGAGATCCGCCTGGCTCTGCCTCCCGAGTGCTGGGATTAAAGGCATGCGCCACCAATGCCCGGCAACCATAACAACTCTTACAAAAAAAAGCATTTAATTGGGGGCTTTCTTACAGTTCAGGGATTTAGTCTGTTATCATCATGGGGAACTTGGTGGAATGTAGGTAAGTGCTGAGGTGGTAGCTGAGAGATACATCCTGATCCATATGGAGAGAGAGAGAGAGAGAGAGAGAGAGAGAGAGAGAGAGAGAGAGAGCGAGCGAGACTGGGTCTGGTGTGGACTTTTCAAACCTCAAATCCCACCTCCAGTGACATACTTCCTCTAGTCTCCTAATCTTTCAAATAGTACCATTCCCTGGTAACTAAGTGTTCAAATATTTGAGCCTATGGGGGCCATTCTCATTCAAACTACCACAACAAACAAACAACTTATGAAAGCACAATATTACAAGAATCAGAAAAGCCTCTTTCAATAATAATCCTGAGTGCAAATGGTCTTAACCAACCAGTTATATACAGAGTTCGATTGGTTTAAAAAACCAACTATTGTCTACAAGAGAAACACCTTTCTGGCAAAGACAAACTGAGAGGAAAGGATAAAAGTAAATATGTAAACATGTAAATTAAAGAAATGTAAACCCCAGACCAATAGGAGCAGCTATAACTACAACTGATAAAGTGAACTTCAACCAAAATTTATTCAAAAGTGACAAAAATGCCACACATATTTCTAAAATTTTTTCTGTATTTTCCCATCTCTCTCCTCATTCCAACTCCCTTTTTCTTTTAAATTCATGGCCACTTTTTCTTAATTATTTTACATATATTTACATGTAAATTTATAAATACAACCTGCTGAGTCCCTTTAGTGTTGCTTACATGTGTATGTGTTTAGAGCTGGCCATTTAGACTTAGCTGCCTTATCAGAGGGCTTGTCCCTGGAGAACAATTCTCCCTCTCTTAGCAGCCATCTATTACCTACAGCTCTTCAGCTAGAGGCAAGACCTTGTGAGATTTTCTCTATCCACGTTGGCATGCTAACTGGCATCATTTTCAGGACTTGTTTAGGCAACCACACTGTTGAGATTTCATGGGTACAGCTTCCTGTCATATAGAAGACAGCCTCACAACAGACACCCCGTTCTCTGGCTCTGACAATCTTTCTGCTCTCTCTCCTGTGATCTTCCCAGAGGCTTTGGTGTAGAGATTTTTATGTAGATTGGTTATTCTCTACATTTTACAAGCTGTGGGTTTCTGTAACGGTCTCTGTCTGCTTCAAAAAGAAGTTCCTTTGACGAGGCAGTGAGAGCGACATTTTTCTGTAGGTGTCATGTTTAGAATGCAGTTAGAAATTATACTTCATCATCCCTGAGTAGTGGGCTAGGTTTCCATTACCATGCACGAATTTTCTCCTATTTTGTAGACCTTAAAGTCCAATTAGATGATCATTGATGTTGCTCCTAGGATATAAGTGCTACTATTTATTACACCTTGTCATGATTTAAATGAGATATCCCCCATAATCCTGGGCATGTGATGCTTGGTCCCCAGTTGGTGACATTGTTTGGGGAGGCTTAGGAGGTGTGGCCCTGTTAGAGGAAGTGTGTCACTGGAGGTGATCTTTGTAGTTTGAAAGACTCTTACCATTCCTAGTTCACTCTCTCGGCTTCCTGTTTGTGATCAGAATGTGAGCTCTCAGCTTATGGCTCCAGCCATCATGCCTGTTGTCATACCTGTTGTATCCCTACGCTTTCAAAGAGGCATTAATACCTACATTCCTCAACATATTTCACACAATAGTAAATGAAAAAACATTTCTACTTTTTAAATGAAGGAAGCATCTACTGCTATCAAAACAAAGACTAACCAAAAAGAAAATTGTAAGCTAATTTCTTAAAAGATGAAACACAAATGGATGAGAAACATTTTTTTTGGGGGGGTGGTTTTCGAGACAGGGTTTCTCTGTGTAGCTTTGTGCCTTTCCTGGAACTCACTTGGTAGCCCAGGCTGGCCTTGAACTCACAGAGATCCGCCTGGCTCTGCCTCCCGAGTGCTGGGATTAAAGGTGTGCGCCACCACCGCCCGGCCGAGAAACACTTTTAAAAATAGTCAACATCCCTAGCCATCAGGGAAATAGAAATTAAAATTACATTGAATGGCTAGGACCCCAAACCCAAATGTTATCAAACGGTGACATGGATGTAGTGAAATGGGAACACTTACTCACTCTTGTTGAAAGTGCAAACTGATGCAATTCATATAGAAATTAAGGTGGAGGTTGTTCAAAAAGCTGTCAATAGATCTACCACATGGCCCAGCTATACCACTCTTGGACATATATTCACAGGACTCTGTGTCCTACTGTATTGTGTGTCCATGTTCACTGCTGCTCTATTCATAATAGCCAGGACATAGAAACAGCCTAGATGCCCATTGGGTGAGGAATGGATAATAAAAATATAGCATATTTTCACAATTAATATTAATCAGCTATTAAGAAAAATAAATGTGTGACTTTTTTTATTTGCAACTTTTTTTTCAAATGAAATTCATCCAGAGTGAGGTAACAAAGGCCCAGAAATGCAAACACCACATTTTCTTCTCATTTGTGGATGTCATCTTGAATCTTTCAATATATGTGTTTCATGTGGAATACTCATCAAGGTGAGGAAATTACTAAGGGCCCATGGAGATGCTTTCAACAGAGAGGATATATAATACAAGTTTATGAAAGGTTAAGAAGGAATTATGGAACAGGAAGGGGGTTAATTTGGGTGAAGAAACAGAGAGTAAGATAAAAGAAAGAAATTGGGAAGGATAAATAACACTAAAGACTTCAAAAAAGTCATATGGAAACCTACTAATGCAGATACTAAAGTATATCTATACATGTGCAGAAAAGAGTCAACACGGGGAGTTATTCTATAACATGGCAGCAGTGCCCCTAACTCGACACCACAGTCTAACAAATAAAAACAAACCCAGGCCCACGAATGAGTTACTTCTCTATGAGTTGTTGGTCATTAAGTTTCCAAAGAACCAACATTACAGATTTGGACAATGATCTTGGTTATCCCCAGAACTAGACCCTACTGCTGAAGACCACACATACTTGAGTCATAGAGCATGGAGAAATCAACCTGGTACCAACCTGGAAACTTGATTCATACTGGCTAGCTTTCATAGTACTGAACATGCTATGTCTGCTGCATGAGGAGGAAGGTAATCATCAATTTTACCTCGATGTGAAACTCTTTGATGGACATAATAACTGGCCTGGCAAGATATTATTCATCAGTGCAATCACGGCACAAACATTATGGGAGTAACCAACCACTTTCTGATTAGATTTAAGTACTGTTAAACAAGATAAAATCCATATCTGCCACCATTATTGGCCCAAGAACCTGTGGCTAGACAGGTCTTGGGTCCTAGGAGAGAACCTATTATTCTTCTGGTAAATGGATACCATGTTAAACTGACTTCTAATGACTTAACATATAGATTAACACATCTCCTCAACCCTCATGGAAAGGCTTTATATTTGCTGTAGATAGCAATTAACACAGAGACTCACAACAGCCAAGGGTCATGGAATAAGAGCCTGCAGAATGCTCAGCCCTAAATGGCACACTTGTGCTGCACCCTCTCCTCCCACGGCTAAAGGATCATGGCAGAGTGACATAAAGACTGTAAAAGCAAGAGGAGGTGAATGAATACAAGGAACCAGTATTTTCCAGACAAAGCAGCCAGCTACACACATGAAGTGACAGTGGTCATGACAGTATGCACACGACTGGGGACACTCCAGCGGGAAGAAGTATCGTGGCGATGGGAGATGGACATCAAGTTCCACCTCTGGCTGTTGTAGAATACTATTTTAAGGTGTGTCACTTTTGTTTATGTTGCATTTGTTTAATTTCGTGAAGCTGTGTTACTGTGCCTGTCTAAAACACCTGATGGCCTAATAAAGAACTGGCCAATCGCAAGGCAGGAGAAAGGATAGGTGGGGCTGGCAGGCCAGAATATATAGAGGGAGAAATCTGGGAGGAGAGAGCTAAGATCTAGCAGCCAGAGGAGGAGGAGGATTCCAGGGACCAGCCACCCAGCTACACAGAAGACCACGGAGTAAGAGTAATATTTACAGAAGTGAGAGAAAAGGAAAAGCCCAGAGGTAAAAGATAGATGGGTTAAGTTAAGGAAAGCTGTCTAGAAACTAAGCCAAGCTAAGGCTGGGCATTGATAATTAAGAATAAGCCTCCGTGTGTTTATTTGGGAGCTGGGTGGCATGCCCTCCCCGCCAAAAGACCAAAGAACAACCAACAACAACATCTATCAGAGAAACCATTGCAGTTGATAACCGCTGAGAGAGACAGTCAGTTTTCTTTAAGATTATTGCCACTGACAGACTCACCACACTACACATTCATGAATACCTGGGCATTGAGACCAGACTTGATGGCTGAATAAAGGGGAGGAGCACACAAAGTTGAGTGGGCAAGGAAGGTGACAGTGGAGAGCAATTAATGAAGGCAACAGGAGATGAAAAGATGTCACAGGGCTTATAGGTCACCAGAATCAATATTGTGAATTTGGCCATGTTATGGAAAGCAAACCATGAGTCAATGCAATTCTATTAAAATTCTAATGATATTTTTCACTTAATTAGGAAAAAAACCTGAAACTAATATATAGAAGCAGAAAGTAAAATCATTTACAAGGAAAGCCAAAGCATTTCAAAACACACCTTCAGTGTTTGGCTATCACATTCATTTTCTAAAGCAGCGAGCTAGTAATCTTAAAAAGAAGGTGAAAAAATCTACCTGTTAGTTACATCTGAAAACTCAAGTTAACAAATGAGTACTGTTTGCAAATGAGAACTTCTGAACTTTTGAAAATGATCAAATTTCTGTTTTCTACCTTCATGAATATACATTGTGTTCACTCAATATGCACAAGCCAGTTAAATAACTTCGTAGTGTCTGAAATGAAAAAGAACTATGCCAGAAATGGTTCTAAAGAAAGTAAAGAAGATAAAACCGACCTTGGTCTTGCAGTTTTCCGTGGTCTCAATTGAATGCCAGAGGTTTGAGGTAGGAACCATTACATTTTCTCCAGAGAAAGTTCTTGGAATGAACAATCTATTACTAAGGTCTCTAGGGCAAGTGGACTCCAGGACAGATCTTGTGTCAATGGTGCTGTGTTGTGAAGCCCTGTTCTGTTTTCTCTCCAGGAGAAGTTTGGTCTTGACCTCCGCTAGCTTTTCATCTGTTCTATGAAGAGTGCAAAGAAAAATTATTCACACCTCACTTTCCTAAGTGGATCCTAAATAATCCACATTTTAAAGCAGTTAATGAAATTCCTCAGTAAGCAGTGTCTTAGTACCCAAACTGTGTCAGAGCATATACACTGTATCTAAATACAGGGTTTAAACTTCTCTAAAGAAGCACATGTATTCCGAGGGGATTTCTAATTAGCAGACAATTCAAACAGTGTAGAAGAGAGAGACATCTGTTGATGACACATGGCCCAATGGGTGAGACTGCAGATCTGGAAAAGTCCTGATGTTACTAGAAATACATGACTATTTAACAGCGAAATGATGAGTAAGTTAGTTTGCCTGGCTTTAGTCATCAATCTATTTTGTGAGAATGTTGAAGGTAAGAGAGAGAACGTCAGAAATACATGTATTTAGTAAATCAACATAAAGATTTTAAAACCATCCCTTAAAGGCATTTTTCTTTTACCATATGTACATTCTGACCATTGTAAGTGTGTGGCAGTGAAAAACAACTCAGAGGAACAACTTCTAGAAGAGAAGAGATGGCTGAGACGGAGACCATGCACCGCTCAAGCATCTCAAAGGACAAAGCAGCCATCACACGTTTACCAAGACCTTCGAGGTGGGCACTGCCCTTTTTATCTCCACTCAGCCCTACACTCAATCAGAAATTACGTCTTCTCACTTTCCAAATTATACTTTCCTTAATGTTTTCCTGTGACAAACTATGCTTTTGGGGTACAACAGAAAACTCTAAAAGACAATAGGGACCCTCGAGTGGAAACAGCAAAAAACCTAACCAAGGAAAGTTCATTTCCCAGAGACTAGGATGTGCCCAGTGCAACAGCAATAGTATGCCATGACCCATGGGCTTAAGCTGTAATTTTCCAACCTTTTTTAAAAAATTTATTTATTATATATACAGTGTTCTGTACTGCATGTATGACTGCAGGCCAGAAGAGGGCACCAGATCGAATTATAGATGGTTGTGAGCCACCATGTGGTTGATAGGAATTGAACTCAGAACCTCTGGAAGAGCAACCAGTGCTTTTAACCTCTGAGCCATCTCTCCAGCCCATTTCCCAACCTTGTTAATGTTTCTTTTTTTGAGGATGCTAACCAGAGTGTTATGAAATACAGAGCTTTAGAATATGCCAGGTTAACTATATAGGAGAGCATAAAGCAGGATAAAAAGCCATGTAGAAAGAAGAAAAGGAGATATAAGTTGACATGGATGAAGTTATTGAAAGTAAATTTTTAAAAAAGGAATATGTGTGTGTTCACGGGCCTGCAGGTGCTAGCAGAGTCTGAAGCACTGATTCCCTGGAGCTGGAATTACAGGTGCTGTGAGCTGCTTGCTGAGGATGCTGGAAACTGAACTCAGGGGCTTTGCAAGAGCGGGATGCATTCTTAGACACTGAGCCAACTCTCCCTTAAGGAGAAGTTGTTTTACTGATTTTATTTTCTAAAATTATATTCTCTTTTCCTTTGTAACTTTTGCGGGGGAGGGGCACTGCCCATGTGAGGCCAGCACCAGCCTCCAAATTTTCATCCTAGAGTTACTTTTCACATCCCACCAATTGCTGTAACCTACTTCACTAAAAACCATGTCCTAGGGACAAGTTAACGAGCTTGATTTATCTTCCATGATGTTCTGACTTACTTGCTTAGTTTATTTGACAGTGATTTTCTAATTTTGACTTCTTCTAGGTAGAGCTGCTTATAGTTTTCCATTTCTATTTGATTACAATCTACTTGGCTCTTCATTTTAGAGAATTCAGACTCCAGGTCCCGTATTCTGAGCTTCATCTGAGTTCGTACTGAAGCGTTCTGTTTGTGCCTCAACTTCTCCAGCTTGTCTTCATAGGCGGCTTGTGTCTACGGCAAGTGGAGAGGAAACAGTTTAAAAGTCACTATTGCTCACACAGTTTTTATGTATCTGTTTTCTTTAGTTTTGACCAATTATTTCACAGATGTACTTTAAATAAAGAAAATGATGCTAAATTCTAAGTATTTTTCATTCATATGAATTACATTAAACTTGAACTTAAAAATGGAATCATTCATTTATGTGTTACCATTATAATTTTTTGTGGTGCTGAGGGTTGAATACATGTGCTTAAGCATGTGCTCTAACAATGAACTATGGTTTCAGATCAATACTATTCACTGTTCATACTCACACAATCTGACAATTTTTAAAGTTCAAGGTAACTTAAGTACAATTCAAAGTGCAATTTTGTGCCATATTTTTTTCTTCCTAAATCATATTTTATGCCAGCTAGTCTTAAATACCAAATGATTCTCTAAGAAAAACAATTTTGCATAGTCAGTTCAGTTATACCAATGGAACTATTTCAAGGGAAAACAGGCATTATCTGCCTTCCAAAATTTCTAATATAACATTTGTATTCTTTGAGAGTTTCATAGAACGTATTTTTAATGTATTTTAACATATTCATCTCCTCCCTCCCTTCAAGTCCACCTACATCTAATTTCTTATTGTCTTTCTTTTCTTAAAAATAAAAATGTACCAATTTGTGCTGTTCATATACTCATGGGTGTCAGGGCTATCTATTGGATCATGATTGACTATACCCTCTAAAAACTTACTCTCTCTTCCCTAGAAGCCATTAACTGTCCACAGTTCCTTAGCTGGGAGAGGAGCTCAAGAACCCCACCCCACTTCATGTTAAATGATGACTGGCTCGATTTTGTCCATGTCTTTTGCAGGCTATCACATCTGCTGTGAGTTTGTGAGTTCAGCTGTCTGGCTGTGTCCAAATGACACTGTTTCAATCTGGTCCTCCCTAATCTCTGGCCTTTTCCACATTTCTTAAAAATACATAAAACAGATTGCTATAAAGAAGTAGAAGGAACACATACAGCATATACACCCAAAACATAACTTGCAGTAAAAAGAATTAAGACATAGTGTATATAATTAACCTGCAAAAATAGGTTGACTTGTTTTAATTTTTGCACTAACTCCTGCTTTGTTTTCTCTTCAATTTCCCATTTATACTGTTCTATTTGACCACATTCTATCATATTCTTTTCCATGTGACTTTTGAGGTTCACTATTTCTTGTTCTAATTTCTTTTTATGCTTCTTTAATTTTTCACATTTCTTTTGTATGGTTTTCATAGACAGTAACTCCTGCTGAAGCAGCTGATTTTCTTTATGTAGATGTTGACATTTGGAAGATGCAGTTTCCAGTTTTGCAGTAAGATCATCATTCTGTAGACACAAAATAATATGCTTTGGTGCTGAGGCAAGTAGATTGAGAATAGTCTAATAGAAAACAAGCAAAATCTGACACAATTTTAGTTGGGACAAAGTATCATTCTAATTGATTCTTACAACATTGTTGTTACTCAGAAAGTCACCAAAGTCACAAAAATATGGTCTTCATATCCATTATCTTTGTTACAGAAATGTTATTTTTCTATACTTTTGTATTAACATGAAGTTACCCCTTACAAGAAAGCCTCTTATGACGTCTATATTCACTTTTAAAGAAGACAGATCCATTTGTCAAAGGTGCATTCCTGGTGACTTATTTCCTCCAAGTGGCCCCACATCTTTATACCATATTCAGCTATGAATCCATGGATTCATTAATCTATTGTTGATTTTAGCACCTCTATGAGCCAATCATTGGTAAGTGATTGGACCCATCAGCTGGTGCACAAGCCTATCACATATGAGGCTTTGGGAGAAACCACCTTTCCAAACTGTAATATTCTCCCTCTGGCCCCTAAAGACTCATGGCCTTGTCATAATGCAAAATGTATTTTGTGTACATTCAATAGTCCCAACAACTTTTTGTTAACTAGTTGGATTCTAAGGTGCAAGCATACTCATAGCTATGAGCTGAGCATCGTGTAAGGAATTCTGGGAAACAATTTCTTGTGTCAGAAGTGAGTCAAGTCATCCTCACTTCTCAAGTCTTTTTAATATGAACTTACCCTTTTATAACCTTCACCCATTTACTGCTGTGGTGGTTTTGCTGATACCTGAAATGACCTCAAGATATCTTTCTGATTGTCCTAGTGAAAAATACTTGACTTCTTTTTTATATAGTTATTTTTGTTGTTTTTGTTTGTTTGCTTTTGCCTTTTTTTTTTTTTTAAGATGGTCTGACTATGTAGCCTTGGCTCACTAAATAGAGCAGGCTGGCCTTGAACTCATAAAGATGAGCCAGCCTCTGCCTCCTGAGTACTGGAACTAAAGATGTGTGCCACCATGCCCTGCTCACTGGCTTCTTTTTAAATGGTGTTTATCTCTGCAGATATGATGCCTTCCTTAACCCCAGCTTTATACAGGCATAACTACAAAATTTAAAAAACTGTCCAATCATATTTTTGCTCCTAGCTTTTAGTAAATACCTGGTTAAATCCAGCTGGCAACAGTGATGCAACAGCCTGAATGTCAGGCTGCCTAGAAATTTCTTCTTCCACCAGTTAAATTAATTTATCACTTTAAACTTAGTGTCATACAGTCTTAGGCCATGAACAAAATGAGAACATGCTCTTTGTAAGCAAAAAACATGAATGCCCTCGAGTCTAACCTACAATGGAGTCCTTGTTCATATTGGAAACTTCACGAACACAGCTTATACTCTTCACATTCTAGTCTTCTGAGCTCCCAGACAAAAGTTCTCTTAAAGATTCTATAAGCTGCTTTTTCAAATATTTCCAAATTCTTCACACAAACTGGTTCCAGCGCCTACAAACCACATGGTTAGATTTTTGACACAGCAATCTCTCTGCTTCTTGGTACTAGTATTTTACTGGTCAGGTTTCCCTGCCCCTGGTACAGTTAATTGGGAAAAAAGAAGATAGATTTATTTTGGAACATGGTTTCAAAGGTTCTGGTCCTTAGTCACATTACCCTATCATTTTATGCCTGAAGTTAGGCCAAATGCGTGGTGGCCTGAATGTATTACAGAGGAGAAACCTCACTTAACGGAAGCCACAGAGCAGAGAAACAATGTTGAGGCCAAGGACAGATGTGCCTCCAGTGACATACTTCCTTCAATTAGACCAGCCATGAATCATGAGTGTGTTAGTCCACGGATAAAACTAGTGCCATGATGGCCCACTTCCTCCAGCGGCTGGATCCATCAGCTGGCAATCAGTTCCTTAGCATGTAAGTCCTGTGTGCAGTGGATGGGAGCAGGGAGAATGACTCCATACCCAAACCTAACGCTGTGATAACTGTAGTTTTATAATGGAATTGTAAGAACCTAGTAATTGTGATTTTAAAAACCACCCACTGGGAGCAACTACTTCATTGTTCCAATTTAGTGTTTATATTGCAAACTTACGATCTTAAGTTCTACAGGTGAGGGCATGAATGACAGAATTCTGTTCTTCTTGGGAAACGTTTATAGAGTTTTTAATATACATGATTATATTGACACACTGAACAACATCTTTTTTTTCTAAGATTGGACAGTTAAGTCTTTGGCTAATGATCACTGATGAATATAAAAATTATTTTCTAAAATCCAAAGATCAAATCACTGCCCTCTGGGAGAAATGTTTATATAATGACTTAGTACTCATTCCTGATGAGATATATAAGTTATAAGAAATTCATTATCAAAATCTTGTGGGAAAGGCTCATATTAAAATAGATAAGTACAAAATTTAGTTAACCCAAATTCTAGATCAAATAATTACTTTATTATAATTTTAAAAGTTGTTCTAAAAGCCAAGCAGAGATTCAAACACATACTTAGAGTGCATAGTTTAGGCTTGGTATGTAGCTCAGTGCTAATAATGCTTGCTTTGCATCTGTCAGGTCCCAGGTTCAATCCCTGTGCCACAAAAGTCATAATAACCATAGTAATAATAGCTACATTAATAAAAGAAATGCATTCCTCTTGTACATTGTACCTAAATTTTACACATTATTTACAAAACAACCTGGTAAGAGAAGCATTATCAATAATAATCAAAACATGGAATATCAATAATCAAAACATGAAGACGCTGACATGTCCTTCAGGGGGTGAGTGGCTAAAAGTGTAGAGTGTACAAATTGGCTTTAGACTCTCACAACATTTTTATTTAAAATTTACTACCCAAATCTATAGTGGTATTCTATTTGTACTGAAATGTGATTTTATTTGTATGTTAATAAATAAAGTTGCCTAGGGGTCAGAGCTATTAGCAAGTCATAGCAAGAGCCGGGCGGTGGTGGTGCACGCCTTTAATCCCAGTACTCGGCAGGCAGAGCTAGGTAGATCTCTGTATGTTCAAGGATACAGCCGGCATTGGAGACACACGCTCCAATGTGTGTCCGGAGGTCTGTACAGACAGGCAGTGACGAGGCAGTCACGTAGTTGGGTTTATGACCAATGAGAAGGTAGAACAGAACTCTATTTAAAGACGAATGCACAGGAAGTAGCTCCTTTTCGGAGAGGTCTCTTGGCGGAAGAAGCTGGCTGGCGGCAGGTGGTAAGGCTCTTAGCTCTGTCCTCTTGGGCTTTTATCTTTACCTTGGCTCTGTGTTTCTTATTTAATAAGACGGTTGGTTACATCTACACAAATCATTAATTTTATGATGTCAGAAAACTTCCACAAAGAATACTATTTGTGTTACTAAAGTAATTTTATGTATTGGTATGAATGCAAGTGTGTTTACCAATGAAAATGTCTTACTGCCTAAAATATTCCAAATACTAGAGAAATAAACTTTCTTTTCATTATTACAAGAAATAAGAGAATAACTTACCAAAATTTCCCTTAGTAGGTTTTCCTTTAACTGTTCAATTTTCTCTGCTTGTTTTCTTGCTGTAGCTTTTAACTTGCAATTTTCAAGCCCAAGTCTATTATGATGCACATTTTAAAATAGTTACTCTCACATGCCAATTTTAAAAACATCTCACAATTTCTCAACAAACACCTTGAATAATAATTATTTAAATTCTTAAAAATTAAAAAGTAACTGGAGGCAGAGGCAGACAGATCTTTTTGAATTCAAAGCCAGCCTGGTCTACAGAGTGCATTCCAGGGCAGCCAGAGCTGTTACACAGAGAAATACTGTCTCAAAAAAAACCAAAACCAAACCAAAACAAAACAGAAAATGTAAAATAAATGTATCATTTTTCTAGCTATGTTTTGGAGATGATGTGCAACATTTAGGTAAAGTGTGCAAAAATTATTATGTTGCTGAAGTGTACCCCAAGCCTCAATTGTGCATTTCAAGTAAATTAAGAATAAACCTCAGAAACTGTCATGACTGGTCTAAGTCTCAAACCATACTATATATTTGCTTTGTAAATACTCAAGTCATTTTGCATGCTGCCTTGTACTTCTGAATGCAGTCGTGCATCTTCTTAATGCATTGTGCAGGCTCTATGTGTTGGTCCAGTGCTTCTTGCAACTAAAATAAAGGAAAACATCCTTTACTAATCATCAGGAGTAAATATGCCCATTCTGGGTTTTCACTATAAAATTTCAGTGGACACCATAAGCCCTTCACCTGAAGACTGTATATTGCTACTCTTTTGTTGTTGCAACTGCAAAATTATCCAAATTAGCACAGATATATCCAAAAGAATTCCTCACAACAAAACACAGGGAGCTTATGATATACAGAGCCTAAACGATGCTAGTAGTCCTTTAAAACACTTGTTGATACCTGTATTAGGACTGAAAAGAACCACTGTTTTTGATTTATATATTATCATATTAGTTACATTTCGTGTCACTTTAGCATAATACCTTACAGAAATAATGAGGAGGATTCATTTGGGCTCACTCATGGTTTGAGGAATACATTCCATCATGGTGAGTAAGGTATGTGGCGGTGGGGGAGGCTTACAGCTGTGGTGGAGGGGCCTGAGGCAGCTGCCCAAAGCCTGGCTGACCCTGCAACAGAGGGACATGCTAACACTCCATCTTTCCATGCTGGGATTCTGGGGGCTTGATCTTGTGCAGGCCTTGTGGATGCAGTCACTGCCTCCGTGACTTCATGTGTGCAATGGCGCTGTCATGTCTGGCAAAAAGGCACTTATTACCTTGACTCTTACAATTTTTCTGTCCCCCTTTCTGCAGTGAACTCTGAACCTTTGGAGGACAGAATATGATATAGATGTCCCATTTAGAGCTGAGCACCCCACAATCCCTTACACTATGCATATTGACTGGTTGTGGGTCTCTGTATTTATTGTCATCATCTACTGAAAAAACAAACCCTACTTACAACCTTCTAAGACTTCTTTAACCCTGAGCTACAAATTCTCCCGTATTCTTCAGGCAAACCAGTTCCAAAGGCCCATGAGCCACATGACCAGGTTTATTACAGCAGTAGCCCCACTTCTTGGTACCATTTTTCAGTGTTAGTTTCTTTCCTCATTGCCATGATATAAAACCTGCCAAAGTGACTCAGGAGAAGAGGAATTTATTTTATCTCAGTTTTATGGGGGAAGGCAGGGCAGCTGGGTATGTGGTGGCAAGAACTTGCAGCGCAGTTTGCTACATTTCTACAAATCAGGAAGCGGAGACTAGAAATGAAGCAAGGCCAGCCGATATGCCTCAAGACCTGAAGACCACCTCCCTGAAACTCACTTCCTTCATCTAGGCCTCACTTCCTCAAGGTTCCATAACTTCCCACAGCAGACCAAGTATTTAAACACATGAGCCTGTGGGAGACATTTTGCATTCAAGCCTAATAACACTGAAAACAACAAAATGGATAAAACAGAGGAAAACAATACATTCCCCGTGGTGAAAATTGAAATCATTGTGTTCCAAAGGCCACCTCATGTGTGATCTGAAATGCCCATACATATATAAATGAGTGTAGCTATTCCAATGATGGTAGTAATTTAAACGATATGTCCAGTATCTACGCCGAAGTCTAAATGCTGAGTCTGAAGCCCAGATTCAACTATTACTAGCTTTGTGATACCAAGTAAGTTATCTTTCCATGTCTGTGTCTTCTCTGTAAAATGGAGACAATACTAGTAATTACAGGGCATACATAAAGAACTTAAACAGGTTGATAAATTATTATTGTACTTTATGTTTATTAAAACTTGATGTTCTAGGTAAGTGGCACACCAGTGGAAGAAATAATCTATGTGAAGAGGACAGAATCATTCTTTCCTTCTAGGAAGTGCAAGAAATGGGGACTATGAGGCCCAGAATACATTCTTAATACCCCACGAAGCCATTAACAACACTAACCAATGGTACCTTTGTCCACTTATTATTTACAGCCCGTTTGTTCTCAGGCCTCCTTGGTGGACAGTGATGATGAAGAACAATGCAAACGCTTCCTCTTGGGTTAAGTAGCATGCGAGTGGCATGATCATTAGAGGCAAGCTAGAGCCAGTGGCCTAAACATATTGGACTGCATTAAGATTCCCGAATCACTTCATTCCCAGTCACTGTTTGTGCTGGGATGCTTTAGCGTGACTCTGATGGATACTGAAGAGTATACGGAATGATGGCATATCAGAAAAGCTGTATCCAGAGCATTTTAGCTGGTAAATTACTATACAGCTATAAATCCCAGCTCCAATTGCATAATGAAGAATGATGGCAACTCTCATTCTTTATCCATAGTGAGAAAAATGCAAGACAATTCTTCACTGTTAAAGTGAGTGCTATTAATTTTATATTTAATTCCATAACATTTAAAATGAGAGCCTTATTATGTCAGTGTCTTAAATAAATGATTGCTATAATATGAAGAATGTCATTTATTTTTTCTTTTTATTTATTAGCATATTTTCACTGTGCATAGTGGTGAGTTTCAAAAATACATTTTCATCAGTATATATCATATGCTTTGACCACATTTAACCCCAGTCAATGTCCTTTTCCGTCTTTCTCTTTCCCCTTTAGTCTAGGGTAGCTCCTTCACTTCCCCTAATAGTCTGCCTACCACTTTCATGACATTCGTATGCACCACATGAATATATATTTTGTTTTTTTTTATGGCATAATAAAACTCCAGTGTGTAACATGCCACTTTTCCCCTTTATCCACTGATGTATTGATGGACATCTAAGTTGGTTCCTTAAGTTGACTGCTGTGAACTTGAAATATGGCTCTGCAAGCATCTGTGTAGTCTGCTGACTTAGATTGGAAGAGTTAATCTTATCCTAACAACTGTTAAGTGCATGTATTTACAATCTATTTAACAATGAGACATCTAGCCTTGTGTGGTAGCTTATGCCTGGAATGCAAGCATTTGGGAGGATGGGACAGGAGAATCACCACAAGTTCCAGGCCTACTCAGCCTGTATATTGAGTTTCAGATCTATCTGGGCTGCAACATAAGACCTTGTGCTCCCAAGCAAGCAAGCAAGGAAGCAAGCAAGCAAGCAAGCAAAAATAATAGGTCAGCAAGAGCAGAAGATGAGAAATGGTAAAGCCAGCCTACTGAGAATAAAATCCAGAAGTAGGGAGATATGCATATTATGCTTCATAAATGAGAGTCCATGGCAGCATTTTCAGTAATAGTCAGTTTGGTGGTTTGAGTGATCTTGCAGGCCACAAGGATATATTATAGAGATACAGCTGTGTATTAAAGCTATACTTTGACCAGCCAAGGGTCTGTCAAATGGAAAGCCACTTATCACAGAATATTTGGTGTTACATAGCTTTAATATTCAGCTGCATCTTGCTATAAATTCCTTGTGCTCATAATTCTCCCAGAATGTGTGTATGTGTGTGAACCTCCATCTTGGGCATATACATTCAAAATACTTGGATAAAGTCAGGTAGGCAGAACCTTCTGGCCCTGAGCTCCCAGCTCCCCTTTTAGCATTTGAATTGGGTATCTGCCTTTCACAAATATTTCCTTTTAGCCACATCCAAAGAAAGAGCCAACCCCAAACAAAGCATTAAAGGACAAGAGAGGAACAGAATGGCTACCAGACCACCTGCTAGGTATCTGAAGCCCCTGAACTAGGTAAAACATCCTTTCAGAGACAACCTGGCTCCCAGGCCAAGTGCCAGGCTCCTAGGTGCATAGTTTTGTTTCCTGTGCAAACCAGGTCCAAATCTTCCACTGCCCCAGAGCAACTTCTTGGATCAAAAAGGTTTCCTCTCACCAGGTGCTTCAAGCTGTGATGCCGATTGACTAGCTATAGTGCTCCTCCCCCACCCTGTCAGGAAACTGGTAGCAGAGAAAAACAGTGGCAGTTTTATTTTTAGTGACTTATAGATTTCTTTACCTTATCACCTGTAAGTTTATAATTTGAGCACATTTATGGTAGACTCATAACGTTTTCACCTAACCACAGTAAGGATATATTCCTAGCACATAAATTCCTTCTTTGATTTATTTCAGCTCCTATCTAACTCTGCCTTTATTCTCTTCCCCTTTTGGGGTTGCAAATGAAGTTGCCAGGAAGCTTCTGGGAGGGACCTTACAATTCTTATGTGTATTGTAAACATGAAGGTGTTGCTGGCTTGGGAAAGATATAGACAAGTCCCAATAGAAGCGGGCAGAATGTTGGACAGAATGATCGTGGAGGAGGAATAAACAAGTTGGACGAAAGAGCTCCATGTACCCTGGGATAGTATAATATTGAGGATGGTCCGATAACATTATACGAAAGAGTGAGGATGGCTTATATATTTAAATGCCTGATCCCCAGTTGGCAGAACTGTTTGGGAAGGATTAGGAGAAAGGCTACTCATAATTAGTCCTCTCTCTCTCTCTCCCTCTCTACCTTCTTTTTGTGGGTAGGGGTGTGAGCTCTCAGCTACTACTTCAGCACCATGTCTGCCGCCATGCTCCCCACCAGGATGGTCATGGACTGAGCTAGGAAGCTGTAAGCCCCACCAAAGCCTTTCTTCTGTAAGGTGCCTCAATCATGTCTCTTCCCAGTAAAGAGAAGTAACTAAGACAGCCAGCAAGTGGAGCCTTGGCATCTCCCAGCCCATGGATGGATAAGTGGTGCAGACCCACAGTAAACAGAAGGAAAGAAGGGCTGATGCTTGGAATAACACAAGGCATTTAAGATAACATTTAAGATAAATAAGCCACACAAAAGGACTATATATGGGACTCTATGGGCTGAGAAAAAGGAAACTACAGAGACAAGGAACAGGTTGGTGGGTTTCTTGTACAGGAGTAGAGGGAGGGACTAATCCCAAAGGGTTTCCCAGATAAGAGTGAATGGTTTCTTTTTCAAAGTAATAAAAATGTTCTAAAATTGCCTATGGTGCTAGACATGGTTATGAAACTGTCTGTGTATATTAAGAAGCAATGAATTCTATATGTTAAATGTATGAACTATTTAGTGTGTCTGTTATAACTAAATAAAGTTGCTTTTCAACACTCCACTGACAAAATCTAGATAATTTTCTCATTGATTTACCTTGAATATAAGTACTATACTTGTTCCTCCTATTTCTGTGCTTTAAAGATATGCCTAAAATGACAGGGAAATGCCTCATCTTTCAAGTGCTTTAAATACTTTTTGAGAAAGCTATAACGGCCTTTCTGTAGTCCTCTTGAAATACGTGTATGAACTAAATATGTCCAGTTCTGAGGTTAGGGATATGCCTCACTGTGAGAGCAACTGTACAGCGTGTGTGAAGCCTTGGACTCCAGCCACCACCTCTGAAATCACAGCACAGAAACAAAAGCCTTTGTTCTGTGTGAAACTTAGTGGTAACATGGTTTTCCGTCTACATTACAATATATCATTGCTGTCAAAAGCTCTTTGTACTGAAGTAAAGAATTAGAGCAAACCGTTACTCTTCTGGAAAAGAAGGAAATGACATCTAAAATATGATCTCTCCTGGCTGTGCTTTTTCTCTTTACCAAGTGTTGGAACAAATAAGCAAATCTCTCCATTACCAGATCAAGAGGGAGAATTCACAGTCCCAGCAGATGATACATTGTTACCAGCAAGGCTTTTGTGACCATATAAAAATGAATTCTTATGGGAAATTCTAAAACCCATTCTTTGGATGAGGTCATTTTGAAAGACATTACTCCATGCTGTCTAAAATTGACTTGGACAAGGCCACTGCGAATATCATTACTATGTTATAGACAATTGGACTTGAATTAACACTACTTTATCCAATTTGCTAAAAAAGCTATTCTCACATCAAAGTATGTATATTAAGTATATCCACATAGGATTTTGAAAAGTGCTCTGTACCTTTCATGAGCCCTCTAATTGTTTTTGAAAACCATGTACACATACAATTCCATACACAAGACTTGAAAGTGACTGAAGAAAATACCTGAGAACTAATTTTCTCTTGTGCCATTTTTAGTTCCTTTTGTTTGTGAAGGTGATTTGCCAGGATCTCATCCTGTAAGATTCTGGCATTCTGTTCTTGCAAAAGCTGCCTTTCAATGCCATTTCGTTCCTCTATAGCCTAGACACATTTAGAGAAGTTTTTATTCTTATACCACTTGGTAAGATGGAGGGGTTTCTAAAACCATATTAAGAGACAAACTTTGAAAAAATGTTCAAAGAGCAGATAAAATCCACAAGAACCTGCCTCCCACATGAATTACCCAACATTTAATTGCATAAATGACAGCCAGCTTTTTCAACAGTAAAATCAAAACCTTCATGCTGGGGATACAGCTCAGTTGGCAGAGTGCTTGCCTGAGGCCCTGGGATCCATCCAGAATGTACTGTCAAATCGAGGGCTGTGGTACATGCTGGTGATGCAAGAACTCAGAGGGTAGAGGCAGGAGGATTAGGAGTTAAGGTCGTTTTAGGCTACAAGGTGAGCTCAAGAATGTCAGTCTCAAGTAAGATACTTGAAGATGATACTGGAGGAAGAAAGGTGCAAGCTGAGCTCTGAATGGACCCAACAGAGGTCCCCAGGGTGCTAGTACTTCATAAAACGGCCATTTAAGTCCTAGATGAGTAACATTGTTTCATTATCCTTACTACACCTTCTACTTGGACTTTGTATAACCAATAGGGGAACAGGGAGGACTTAGACGACGATGGACTATCCAATCCAAAGCCTATTTAGCAGACTCCCAGCCTTAGGCCCCTCCCATCTCAAGGGGTTGCTTTTTGCCTTCTTGTTTTCTCTATTGCTTGGTCTTTTGTTTTTTCCTAGAAGCTCACTCAATTCTTTGTTCATCCCAGGGAATGAGCTTGCCAATCCCCTAGATGACTACCAGCACTCTCATGGACACTATTTTATTTAAAACATAAATATTATCGTTAGTCACAGACCACATAAGAGGCAGGAGGTATGGTGGGTAACCAGTTAGTCATGTATCACATATGACTTCCTTCCTTGAATGGATGAAAAGCTCTTTGGTAGAGCCAAGACAGTATGCATAGGGCATATAGACTTCTCATTAGTTAGGCCCATTATGTGCACAAAAATGACCAAACATTGTAGAGTGCTGTGGGATAATGCTTTTGTACACTGGTTTAATAAAACGCCAATTGGCCAGTAGCCAGTCAGGAAGTGTAGGCGGGTAAGCAGACAAGGAGAATTCTGGGAAGAGGAAGAGCAGCCAGGAGTCACTAGCCAGACACAGAGGAAGCAAGATGACAAGGCAGAACTGAGAAAAGGTACCAAGCCATGTGGCTAAACAAAATAAGAATTATGGGTTAATTTAAATGTAAGAGCTAGTCAGTAATAAGCCCGAGCTAATGGCCATACAGTTTGTAATTAATATAAGCCTCTGTGTGTTTATTGGGGTCTGAGCAGCTGTGGATCAGGCAGAACACAGGAAAACTTCCAACTACAGTAGAGCCTACCTCAGTCTCCATTGAATTCTCTCTATAAAATCCATGAAAGGCAAGGGCAACACAAATGATCAGAGCAATACAAGGGTATTTCTCATTTGGAGCCTGTCCTATTGTGAATTCATTCTCAATTTTCCCTAATGAATCTGTATTTTCCTTATTTTTTCTGTGTCTACATTTCCTCATTCTTTGTAGACATGAAACAATGAACTTGGAAGCTACTGACTCAGAGTGGCTGTGGACACAACTGAGTTTGCATGACCTAAGCCTCTCTAGTAAGCATAAAAAGAGAGCCAAGAAAGTCTCCATTCTTCTCAAAGATGCCACAAGAATAAAATTTCATTGCCTGGGTGAAGAGCTAGATGTTCTACACTTGTGTGCATGCACATTTTTGATGATTGCAGATTGCCAAGCATATTTCTCAGATCATGCCCCCATATGTAAATAAACATATGATTATGTATGTTTATATTCAGTATATTTAAACGGATAAGCAATATTATCCCTTTAAAAATAAAATAAGGCAAAATATAATTTTAAATGTATGATTAACTTACTTCATTAAGATTGTTTCTCACAGTCTTCAATTCCACATCCAGTTCCTTAACACGGATTTCAAGTTTTTGTTTCATTTTAACTTCTTTATTACATTGTTCTTCTTTTTCTCTCAGCTGCCCCTTAATTTTTTCATAAACCCAGTCAGCACTTTTTCTCTTCTCCACTTCTTGTTTTAAAGCAAATCTGCAGTGTAAAAATGCTTATGTTAGGAAAGCATTTTGTTAGAGAATGTTTGTTTTGCTGGGCTTGTTGCATATTGATTTATCCTAAAGTATCTATTTAACCCTCCTCTGAAGTACCCTTGCTTACTGTTGCCCCTTCTGATGTCCACTCCTCCAATTTCAAACACACACAAACTGGGCGCAGGTTTTCAAGCAGTTAGTGACCCCAATACTAGTCAGGGAGAATATCAAGTGAGACACCAGCAGAGGTAGACAATGCTGTCACCTTCATCAAGGTGACACACCCATGAATACAGACTGGCACACACTTGCCACCTTACAAAATTTAAAGAAATCAGAGAGGAACCTAAATCAAGTGTTCTGTCCCTTATAGCACACCAGAGGGGCGGGGGGGAGATGCTTGTCCCTTGTGGGCCTTTTTGCAATGCACAACTCAGTATATATGACTCATTTGAACAACTTTGCAAGGAGC